>PVHP010000399.1:0-154546 GCA_004024765.1 Zapus hudsonius | reverse complement strand
AACCCAAACAAAAGCGGCTTGTTGAGGAATGGGTTTATTTGGCTTACGGACTCGAGGGGAGACTCCATCCTGGCAGGGAAAACGATGGCATGAGCAGAGGGCTGGACATCACCTCTGCCACAGCACTGCAAACAGCGGCAGGAAGGTGTGCCAAACACTGGCAAGGGGAAGCTGGCTTATAACCCCATAAGCCCGCCCCAACAACACAGCTCTAGTGAGGTTCTAATTCCCAAATTGCCATCAGCTGAGTATCCATCTATCAGAACACATTCATTTGTTTGTGGGGGACACCTGGATCAAACCATGACACAATGAAATCAGAAACCTTACCTCACAAAAGCCAGCTTACCTTATACTAAGGACACATGACTTCGTTTACTGACATGTCTCTGTGATGGAAGGCTTTCTTTTACATATACAGAATGGGAATTTAGGTTAAATCACTTTAAATGAAGGAGAGCTTCACGTGAGTGTGGTCAGTCCATCCTGATAAGCAGGTTCCTGGTTTGTGAATTTAAATAAAATTCTAAGATCAACACTCATGGTACTTTCTCTGTCATTTGTGGGTGGGGGGGTGGCAAAAAATGGTTAAGGGTCCCAACATACACATTCCCAGTTGAAGACAAGCAAGGCTGCTTTCTTCTTTAAGCTCATTTGCAGGAAACATGTGTGCTGTTCACAACCATTTAGCTGTCTTTGGCGGTGGGGGGGGCATTTTGTGGGTTTCCTTGATGATTTCACTGTGTAAAATGGCCAAGGATAGTGGTGAAGTCCTGTCAAGTGTTTGTAAGTCTAGCAAAGATGAGTTACAGTGCTGTTGGTCTGTGTTCAATGAAAATGAATCAACATACGTATTTAATATGGTATCATTAAGCAGAAACACAAATAAGACAAAGTCATTCTTTCAGTATACAGAAATAAAAACATAAAGAAAACCTGTAAAAATACAGAGTCTATTACAAAGGAATGCTAACATTAATTAACACATTTTTCAATATTAAAAAGAATTGCTTTAATAATAAAAAAATAGGAACAGATTTAACAGAAAGGTAAAGTTCACTGGCAAAAAGGCACACGGTGTATTTCAGCTGCTGATTCCTCCCTACAATCATCACTGCTCACATTGTTTTCTCTCAGATTTATTGTGTAATACTTTAGTTTCCTTTTTTGTATATTTTCTATAAGGTTTTTGTATATCTGCTAAATATTGAGCCAAGTTATTTCAGCCTGGCCTTCTCATTATTTATTCTCATTCAGATGGAAATTCAAATACAAACCAGCTACCCATTCATTCATCAAGACTCCTTCAGATTTATTTATGGCGCAGCACAGAGAAGCTTCTGGGAATAAGAACTTAAAATCTATTATCGTTTCTATTAATAATTGTAGCCATTAATTGCTATGAGAACTTTTTTGGATATGTGAATATATGGTTAAAGTAAAGCCAATTCAAAAACTACTATAAATAGCCTTGCATAGTCTCACAGAAGTCATGAGAATTTTATAGTTTGGAGGGTGGGAAAGTAGAAATATGCTTTTCAGATTTTTTAAGAAACATTATTATGGATTCAAAAAGGGCAAAATTTAGAAACTGTACTCTTACAAGTCCATCCTTGTAAGTGAACTTCTTGACTATTTTTTAAATTTTCACTGTAAGCAGTTATTACTGTATCAGGGATTCCATGCATTGTTTTTGTTCATTGAATCTCTACACAAAAGATGCGGGTGCCTGACTAATGAAGAGAAATAAAGCAATCAGTGGAGACATGGGTGCTGGGGAGAGAGGGACCACAGTCTGAGTTTGGTGAGAGAAGGTCTCATTGAGGTGCTGTTGGAATATGACCTGAATCAAGAATAAAACAAGCATGATGCTATCCTGAGATAAGCATGCTCAGCAGAGAACTGCAAATGTGAAGACCCTAAGAAAAGAAATGAAGCCCTCATGGTTAAGGTGGGAAAATGAGAAAGAACATACTATAACCCAAGGTCAGAAAGGAACAGAGGAGTCAAGAACTGTCAGGCTTTTAGGCCATGCCAAGGACTTCTTATCTTAGAGAGATAGGGTGGAACAAAAGATATAGATAAAATTAATATGCAATTAATTATTCAAATTTTGACAAATTTGTTGATAAAAAGGACAAATTAAGTGGGACACTGAGGGGAGAAAAAGAGATAGCCCAGCTCTTCCAGGCAACATGGTGAAAGGTAAATTGTACAGATGTGACAGCAGTCTGGCTCTAATCAGAAGCCCAGGCCTCCTGCCTGCCTGACATCTCTCAACCAAATCAGAACCCTGCCTCAAGAAACCACCATTCCTTCTACTTTTCAATTCAACTGTTTTGGATTGCGATTAAGTGAGATCATGTGACATTTATCTGGGTCTGGCTTATTTCACTTAGCTTAACTTCCTTTAGGACCATCCATGTCATAAATGGCAAGTAACTCTTTTTAAAGGCTGAACAATATTCCATTAGTGGCTGTTTGTTTCTACAGAATGCAATCCAAGCTTGCACCTTGTTCACGATTTCCTCTTCTCCCATGTTGGCAGAGTTCCCGTGTTGCTCATGATGCTGTGGAAACGCTTGGGAATGACAGAACAAGATGGGACAGAACAAGCCTGTCTGAGCAGAAATCACTGGGCAGAAATCAAAGTAGATCTAATCAAGGAGCATTCTTTTAATAACTGGGAAGAGTTACTTGTATATTGTTTCCATAAACCCAGATGTCTATCCTCTGGGTACTCGTTAGTGATACCAATTTTAAATGCTTACTTACTGTAGTTTCCTAAATGTTTAAAATATTTCAGTTCATTTGGTGATGATATGTCCAGCACACGCCATTCGGATTGAAATGAACAATTCTAACAGTACTAATACCTGCACTTGGTCAGATCCTCAGGGAGGCTATGTTGTGGCTTCCAACCCAACCTACCTTGAGTATCACTCAGTTTCACCTTCTAGAGCTACCGATTAATGCAGCTCATTAGAGAATTCTAGAGAGAGAAATGATCATGTTTATCAGTCCTGAAAAAAGTAAACATATACATTTCATGTTTTTCGATGACATTTTTATAAAGGTCAAAACTGTCCTTTGATAGCTGTTGAAGTCAAAGGAAGCAAAATTTTCTCTCCTACTGAAAACATGAGCTAAACTCGGGCTCTCTGAGAACCTGTGTGGATTCCACATAGGAAGCTGAGAGAGGACCTGCCTGTATCTATTTATTTGGCTTTAACCGGAATCAGTGGATTTTTGTACAGATCTAATGTCAAGCTTGGGAATAAACTAAATCACTGACAAATCAGGAAACCTTTGTATACTAGCAGAAGGATGAGGTAAGGGTACCAGACACACTAAGACTTGCAATTCAACTCAAGCAAGCACAGTTATCCACTGAACCAACTCCCTACTCACCTCATTTTAAAATTTTTTAAATAGTGAAATTAGGTTTCATTTTACTTTTTTTCTTTTTCAAAAAATATTTTAATTATTTATTTGCAAGCAGAGAGAGAGACAGAGAGAAAGATAAATACAGAGAGAAAGAAAGGGAGAGAATGGGGGTGTCAGGGTCTCTAGCCACTGGAACTCCAGATGCATGCACCACTTTGTGCATCTGGCTTTACTTGGGTACAGGGGGATCAAACCCTGGACAGCAAGCTTTACAAGAAAGTGCTTTCAACCTCTGACTTCTGAGCCATCTGCCCAGTCCCAAATTGTTTCTTATTTGGGAGAAGAAATTTTCTTTCTTTTAAAATCACTGAACATTTGTATTTAGCAAAAAGTATTCTAGGTAGTTAGGGTAAAGCCAGGTGGTTAGGCTTTGCAGGCAAATGTCTCAAACTGCTGAACCATATCTCCAGCTGCTGTTTTTTTAAGCAAATTAATATTTATTTTTAACTTAATTTTTGTTAATAATTAGATACATTGTATGAGCAAGTCTTGTGATGGTACCCCATCCCTCTTTCCTGTCCCCAACCCGCTAAGGGCCCTCCTCAGTGGGATTGCTAGAACGGTCCATGGGATGGGGGTTATGAACTGCAACAAGCAGTAGCCAGTTTTGAATGTATGTTATTGTTGTTGTTGTTGTTGTTGTTGTTGTTGTTGTAGAAGAGGAGGGAAATGTCTCTGGATATTCTCCCCCACCATGGCTCTTACAATCTTTCTACCCCTCTTCCTCAAAGTTCCCTGAGTCATGGTGGGTGAGTTTTAAGTCTGTTTTACTGTTGAGATCTTAAGTCTCTGGATTTCTGCTTTGGACTGTGTTGGGTATCCTCAGTGTCTGTCTCATAGGTTATCTGACTTGCTGTGGAGGTAGGTTTCTTGCTCATCTTACTACTTCCTCAAAGGTTTGGTTCGGACTCTATATAGTAAGTTAGGTGTGGTTCATCTCCTGCCTGGGTGTCAGCCATCATCTCAGGTCCTGTTAGTGGAATTGGGTTGTCCATATACCTGCCCCAGGCAAGAGATAACACCCTATTGCTGAAGATACAACACAAAACACAGAGAGACCCTGTTGGACCCAGAAAGGAAACCAGCTCCCACATGGTAGCCTGTGTAGTGCTGGAAAGCGCTACATGAGCTTCCAGAAGAAATTGGCCAACAATATTCTGAGAAAACAGGGGACAATGATATACAACACTGACTGATGTTATGAAATTGCAGAGGACACTGCTATACAACAGAGACCTGCAAGCCAAGAAGTGTTCATCTGTGAAATAGTGGTGATAAACTTAGGTGGGTAATCAAAGGCATGCTGATTGGCTAAGAGATCCACTCAGTGGTAAGGAGCCCTTAGCTGGAACAGGGATCCAAGGCAAATTCTTATGGAGACCCAGAACCCAGACTCCAAAGGAAACCCCCACTAACCAGGGGTCTACAGAGAAGCTACACCCTGGTTTTTTTTCTTAAAATGATGTATTGCTCCTTTTTATTTTATCTCTCATAAATAAACATAATTTCTAAAACTGATGGACATAAGTACAGATTCTGAAGCAAGATGGACTGAGTACCCAATAGTAGCTTGCAAGTCTAGGCAAAATACTTAATTTGATGTGACTCTATTTCTTCATCTACAAAGGGGAGATAAAAGTATTTAGCTCACGATGTTTTATGAAATAACAAGGATTAATATGTAAAGCATCTAGCCTAGTGCCTAGTACATCTAAACTGCTACTTTAGACTCTGTTGTCATCATTAATTATTCAGAAGAACATGAGTTGCCTTTTTACAGTTGCAGTGGTTGGAATGGGAATGGGAACCCACGTTTTCTAAGAGCTGAGGGCTAAGTTCTTTAGTCCTCCATCACAACCACTGGACATGGGTCAGTTTTTGCAGGGTGAAAATGTGGGAACTGTTTATGCAACAAAAAGGAAACGTTGCATGGACTGAAGCTATGATCAGAGGATGTCTCAACACGCTCAACAAAGGTGACCAAACAGAATCCAAGAGTGCGTGCTCCTGAACGTAAGACAGGGGTGTCTGTTTCCTCTGTCAATATGGAACAAACAAGAGAAATGACAGACTTGGATTTGGTCCTAGCAGCTGAGCCAGCCGTAACAAACAAGGTGAAGGTTGGGCCAGCGCTCACATTTACAACATGTCACACATCTACTGTGTTTTAATGTCAACAGGATTTATATATGGTGACACTGCATTTTAGAGAGTCGAGTGCCAGGAAAAAAAGTTCAGAGGAAATTAACAAGCATAAATTATCATTATATAAGAAATTAAAAAATCAGGAGGTCAGACATGGGTTACTTTCCCAAGGCATAATGAGAAAGGTTAACATAAGATATACTATCTTTACAACCTGCAGAAATAGCATACAGGGATATTGGAAAACATACTTCCATCGAGTTACCAAAAGCAATTCTATGGGATTGTCAGCAGTTATTCAGAATTTGATACAAATATAACTGATCTTAAAAAGATTAGCAAACATTATTTTAGGATTAGCATCGTCCTTAAGGATATAAACAAAGAATCAAGGTCTGCCGACCCATCCCCAGTCTATGGCTATTATCTGCAAAGTTCTAAGACAGCTTCATCAATTCTTAGCTAGAAGTAGTGAAGTGCTTACTGAATCATTTAAAGATCTTTATCAAATGTATCAATAACTCTCAGAGACTCCACCCAGTAGACTTATATTTCATATCACTGAGTTACATAGAGCCACAGGGAACCTCTGAAAGAGTGTTGTATTTTCTCAGACACACAGTTCATCTGAAAGAAATCTGAAATCAGCTTTAAAAAGGGGGAATGGTGAGAAGTTCCAGTGATACTGGGGTAAAAAACAAAAAACATAGCCACAAAATAAATTATCATATAGTCTAGGAACAAACAAAAATATTCCTCCAATAGTATCCAAGAAAGAAGATGATAATTCCTTTGTCCCCATAAGTGTAGTTTTTTTAAATGAAAAATGACCCAGCCTTCCGGTTAACCACCTGACCACTGTGAAGTTAAGTTTCTACAATCAATCTCTGATCTGGAATATCTGGGCCTACCATCAAAATCAATCTCTCTCAATTCCAATTCTAAGTAGATTTGAACACATACATGTATATGAAAATACATACATATACACAGTCATATATATGCATATGTATTGTGTTACGGTGTGGATGCATGTGCTTTGGATGTATGGTGTGTACATCTGTGTGTGGAGGTGTGAACACATGTGTACATGTGGAGATCAGAGCTCAAGATCTTGTATCTTCTTCAGCTTTTCTCTATTTTTTAAGGTCTCATTAATTCAGTAAGCTAGCCAGCCAGCCCATAGGGATCCTCCTACTGTCTCCTGCTGAGATTACTGGTGAGTACTACTGCACCTGACTTTCACATGTGTGCTAGGAATTTGAACTCAGATTATCCTGCTTGCACAGCAAGGACTTTACTAACTAAACCATTTCCCCAGCCCCACAAATTCTTTATTGTACATATGGTTGTGGAAGTACATAGAGGACTTGGCAAAATGTTAGATGACATCTTTATCCTGTCATCTTTCCTAGACTATTACTAAGACACAGACATTTTTGGTTGTCATTATAAATATTAACTAAAGAAAACAAGATGGGAATAGAAAGGTTTGAATTAGGAATTGGATAAATTAACAAAAGTTTGACCGAGACCAAAACTACACTAGTTAACTCCATTATAGCTGTAGAGAAATCACACATGAAGTTGGGATAGGAAGTATTTTTGTCATATGTGACTGGTGATGAGCTGTGTTTCTTTCCTCTTTTGTAACCATCCTCAATGCATTCAACCTGGAATTTCCCTCCAAGTGTGCCATCTATCAACAAGGCCCAATAGAGACAAGCCTGGGTGAGGAGCTCTTATCTGTGTACACCATCCTTATCTTGAGCAGAGCAACTGTAGCCTGTGATAAAAACTGCTACCAGGAATACCTGCTTTGTGTCAGTATCTTGTCATCTGGTTTAATAACAGCAACAGTGAAATCTGGTTGTGATTACTCCTACATCAGAGATGAGGAAACAGGGCTGAGGATGTAGCTTGGTGCTAGAGCGCTCATCCTCACTTTGAATTCTGCAGCTTAATCAGTGTGGGAAGCAGCTAACTCAGAATTAAACAGTAGGTAGGTTTGAAAATTCTTGTGAAAGATTTTATAGTGTAGGAAGAGGAACCACTTTTCTGTGGGAAATAAGCCCCGATTTAAAATTTTTATGACATAATGAGTAAATGAATATAATGGAAAGAAAAAAAATCAATATTCTAAGGCAGCATTATACAAACCTACATACCCACTTCAGTTACTGCAAATACCCAAAGAATATAATCCATGCGTGTCACATTTTTTTTTCATATTATAGTCGTAGCACAGAAAAGAAGTAGAGATGTAACATGGGGAAACATGAAGGGAAGACAGACAAAGGGAAAGAATAAAACAAGAAAAAAATAAGGTTGTGAAGGAGGAAAAAGAAAGAAAAGGAAAGCAGGACTCTGTGGCTGGGGAAAGGGAAGAAAGGCAAGGTAAGTGAGCCTCCAGGAGAGAGTGGAACAAGAGGAAGCAGGAACCAGATGGAAGGGAGGAGCTCTGGGTGGCAAAGGCAGAGGACACCCACCCCACTGAGTGCAGCACTTACTGGCAAACTGGTATCACCACTCACGTCCCTTGATTTGTGAACAGATCTCCATAATAATCTAACCAGCACCATTTCAAACACTGTCAGTCCTGTAGTAGGAAAGGTGTCCTTTAATCAATAATATTTCTCTTTCTTTTACACGGAAAGTTTTGTTTTTCTAAGGAAAGTTGATTCCAAATTGAAAGATGACCAGAATTTTAAATGTTTCCTGGGATAGGGCACCTTGTACCTCAAACTAGCATTTGTATTTTTTACAATTTTTTGTAAAATTTATAATTTTTTGAAATTATAGAGGGGGGAGGGAGAGAGAGAATGGGCACACCCAGGGTCTCAAACGACTGCAAACAAACTCCAGATGCATGTGCCACTTCATGCATTTGGCTTTATCTGGGTACTGGGGAATCAAACCTGGGTTTTTAGGCTTTTCAGGCAAATGCCTTCACTGCTGAGCCATCTCTCCAGCCTGAATTTGTACTTGTATAATGATTCCCGCACATACATAATCCTCAAACCATTTGCTATAGTTAAATCATAGCTACCAGACAATTTTAAAAGGAAAAATATGTATAGTTTTGTATAGCACACATTTTCAATATAACTGGTTAGTCAAAGCATACAGCATCCCACCTTTTGGAAGCCTAGGCCATATGTCTGCTAAGCCACACAGTGATGCCAAAGGGATGTGCTTGTCCTGTAGGCCAAGACATCTTTTGAAATACACCCATTTCTGTGTCTGAACAATCATATAGTCATATAAGACCGTTATATTTGAAAATTAATCCTAATTTCTTAAGATGTGCTTTAAGATGCTTTTGCTTAAAATTAATGAAATGGAAATTATATAGTTTGGCTAATTTATGTGACTCTAAAACCAGACCAAGAGGAAGGATTAATGTTTCTTGCAACCAAAATATTTAGATAAAGTCATTTCCCTTCCTATGTGTTCTATGCCAGTACTCAGACATAGACTGAACTGCTTCTCTCTGCTCACAGGGAGCCTGACATTCTCCAGTCTCCTACAATCTGCCATCTCTCATTTCCTGGATAATGTAAGATGGCCCATTTTTTTTCTATTAAGAGAAAATAACTTACTTTTTGTGGATATAAACAAAACTTTATATATGAAATGTTCAAACAGAACTGGACATCCAATATATGCTTTTCAAATCTAAAGGCTTTCTAAAATAAAGGGCTACACATCAGCAATTACTTTTGAAGCTTAAAGACATGCCTAATATAATTAATTATAATTATTCAAAGTAGTATTTAAAAATATCAGGAAAAAGAATCAACTGAGGCTTAATATGCAACTTCCCCTAAGTAACTAATGACATGAGGTACAGCTCAGTCTATGAAGCTGCCCACTCTCAGGAGTGTGACAAGAAAGACAGCCTTTAGATGTTTGCTTTTAACTAAAATCAGTTTGATAAAAAAAAAACTGGAAGCCAGTAATATTGATTTCCAAGTCCTGCTAAACATCCGTCATCATTTGAAAGTAAAAGGATAATTTCAAGAGAATAAGGCAGTTCTGTAAGAACTATACTGATGATTACATTAGTACAACTATGATATTTTATTCTTTATCATTTATATAAAACTTGATTATTTAAAATAAAGATTCCCAAAACCAGAGGGGATCATTTTAAATAAATAATTTCTGGTATTATGAATAAAATAAAATTTTCTGTCTAAATGAGATGTTTTGAATTATCATTCCAAAGACCTGATGTTTTTAGCTTAAGATTGAAAAATAAAACACAAAGAGAATATAAATTACATGAGGCAAGATTTATATAATTTCAGAAACAATCTGAACCACATCAGTAAAATGTGTGTGGGATAAATTGTAAAGAGCAAGATGAAATATGTGACAAGTAGAGCAAAATGCTTTAAAATGCCCAATTTCCACAGTCATATATGAGCAGGACACAGGTGCATTCCATGTATAAATTGCATTTGATGAATGATTCTACCAGTTTAAATAGGCTGGCTCCAGAACTCGTGGTATATAACCACCACCCACCTGAGCAAAAGTAAATAACTTTAATTCAAATAATAAAAATCATCCCTTCTAAAGGGATTAAATCTGGAGTAGATGTTCAAAAATTACCTCTGATTGGGTTTTATTCTTGTAT
Source organism: Zapus hudsonius (assembly GCA_004024765.1). Taxonomy (NCBI): domain Eukaryota; kingdom Metazoa; phylum Chordata; class Mammalia; order Rodentia; family Dipodidae; genus Zapus; species Zapus hudsonius. Next base: position 144,309 of record PVHP010000399.1, on the reverse strand, counting down.
TTGAAAGACACTGCGCTTCCTTTGAGCAGGTTTTTAAATAGCACCAGTTGATTTTAGAACACATGTACCCACAACAGTAACACCTTCAATTGTTACAACAAAGTACCCTTAATCCTTTATCTGATTATATATTTTACTGTAATTGTTCAGTTTCAGCAGTAGGAAACTGAGTCAGTCTATTACCCTCCCCACAATATCATTTTTCAAAAAAAATGAGAGAGTGGAAATGTTGAATGGAGGAACAACCAATATGGATGCTGGATTTATGAAATAGAATGAAGTCCTCCTTTTAAAGCACACTGCCCTGTCACCAACTCAGTTCTGCTAAAGACAGGCTTGTTATTGTTCCTCTGGTTGATGTTTCCGAGCCTATTTCCCACAGCTAATGAAATACTTCCTGCACATTATGTTACTGTCATAATAGGGATTCTGGTTCATTTAGACATCCAGAGAAATTGTGTTTCCCAAAGCTGAAATACTGAGGCAGCCTCATTTGCCTATGCTTGGCTTTCCTATACAGTGTTTTTCTCAGAAATGCCCAAGGAAAGCCAATCTTATGAATGGGCTGGTCCTTATTGACACGAATGCAGGGGTATCTGAAAGGTGTGCTATTCTAAAACACATTATCTGTCTTCCCAGTGACACCAATGTTATCTTAAGCAAAAAGGAGAAAACATCTTTCCAAATGTCTACGTAAAACTGGGAAAATTTCATGATGACGTTCTGTACAAACTAGTGGACTGCCAGGGAAGAGTTACAAACAAGCGGATACCTGAGGGGGGGCACAGCAACTGCCCTGAGAGAGAGGGTGTAGACTTCAACCCTCCACTTCACTGTGCTGGTCCCTAGAAGAAAGAGCAGAGTATCCCTGGGTGTGGCTGGGAGGGAAATGGCTACCTTACTGGACCACTTAGACCCCCATTTCCTTTCTACCCATCACTTGCAAATTTCTACCAAAAAACTCCAGGTTTGCGGCCTGGAAAACCCCATTAGGGAAACTGACCATATTTTAGGACTTGTGCCCACCCCAAGGAAATTCTTGAAAAAAGTTGTTCCAATCCCAAGGCCTTTATAATTCAACATGCAGTATATAATACTTCTTTTTTTTTTTTTTGCTGAGGTACTATGTTGTGGCATATTTATGGAAAGATATTTGATATGACTAATAATGCCATTAAATCATCACATATAACAGAATTTCAAAAATATAGAAAGATATTGAATGGTACATTATGATAAGAACTCATTAAATGTTGCCTCCGATAGTGCAAATAGGCAGGTAGGCTACTCAACTAGGAAATCCTGACATTCTTTTACTTACAAGTCTCACATTCTTTGGTATTTCATTACTCTTTGTTTTTGTCAAATATTGTCAGTAAAAATCTTTAAATAAATATAATACAAGGCTGTGTAATTTTGAACCACTTTTATTGTAGACTGTCACACAGTCCAAACTTCAGAAGACGGCTAACCACTCTGTAGTGACCATGCAGGTGTGTTCCACATACCTCCTCTATGTCAGTGCAGTCTTAAGTTAAAAAATAGAAATTAAAAAAAAACTCACAACCGCCAACCCTCCACCCAAACACCATTCATCCAAATACTGACCTCAATAAAAATCAGAGATCAGACACATTTTTTTTCTTGACAACTATTAACATTTAAATGATTTAGAAGGCTAGAAATATATTCTCAAGCCAACATTTTACAGAGTTCTCTTAAGCAGACCTTTTGGACTTTTTTAAAAAGCCTTCCCATTTTTGTCACCTAGCCAAATAAGTCAACCACAAATGTATATTATATTTTCCTATCAGGGAATCCATTCTTATAGATACTATGATTTTTTTAATTTCCAAAAGTCTAGTAGAAAAGAGACATATGTAAGTATTCTTTCATTTTTAAATGTCTCTTCTACCTGTAGAACATTTCATAAGAAAAGCACCGAAGGCCTGGAGCTCTGTCTAATTCCAGAATCTAAATGCTTGATAACGTGTAACAGAAACTTAAAATCTGACCTTATTCCCAAAGTATATGGCAATCTGATCTTTCAATTTACAATATAAAATTTCTCCACCTTTCCCCGTGGCAGAAATTGGGAACTCTCCCTGCAATGTCCAATTTGAAGTAATATGTCTCTTCCTTTTCAGACTTGGGGATAACAATTACCATTGAGGGCTACAGTGCACTTTGACGTTTTCACTACGTTTTCTTAACTGGCACCAATCAAGGAATGGGAAGAAAGGGGAGAGGGGATAAGGCTTTGTATCATTTCAGTCTTCCATCACAACTTCGTCCTTGCTCCTTTTAGACCATCTTTGCTCACTCATCTCTCTTTCTCTCTCTCTCTCTCTCTCTCTCTCTCTCTCTCTCTCTCTCACACACACACACACACACACACACACACACACACAGAGAGAGAGAGAGAGAGAGAGAGAGAGAGAGAGAGAGAGAGAGAGAGAGAGAGAGAGCTTGTAACCATCAAGCACCTTTAATAAGGGTCACACCAAGAATCTATCCATTACTCTCTGCATTAGGTCTGGGTTGCCACCATATTGACTGGTCATTTGGCTTAAAGAGCTCTGAGATCTCAGAAAATGACCAGATTGTTCTTGGAAAGAGAGTACATGCAGAAAGCACTTGTATTAAAAAATAGAGTAGTTACTGAAAATTAATTCTAAAATTCCACAGGCAAGTCTGCCATCGTGCCACAAGAAAGTTATAAAGGCACTTTTTAAGCCTTTAGGATACAATCATTTAGGATAAGTATTTTAGAGCAGATGAGAAGGTTTTTTTTTAAAAAAAACAGAAAACTCTTAAGGATGCTTGTAATATTTATATGTATGTCTATCTGAAATGTGAACATACCATGGATTACCTTCTGCCAGGTCAACCCCTATTAGGGTTAGAACTATGCCACAAGCTTACTCAACAGTTTCTATTTGTTGGAAAGAAATATTCTATTGAATGGTTTTCTCTCACTGTTTAAAAGCTCCATAGAAGAGAAATGTTCAAAAGTCCCAGCAGGAATACAGAAAATAGGTATTTTAATTTTTCCACACACTCCAATTACAGCTTAAAATATTAAAATTAAAAAATAATAAGCACTACATAAAATTATGTTTGTTCGAACAAAATTTTACTTCTTTAGTAATATTTAAATTTGATGGACTAAATAGTTGTCCATTTTTAGGGGAGGATCCCTTTTCATAAGTGGTATAGCCTTTACCTGGAAATTAAAACTGTTACAGATAAGTCAGTCATTAATAAGCATCCGCGGCCAATGCTAACAACACAGCAAGCATCACGTTTAAAAAGTAAGAGAGGAATGAGAAAAACACCACCAAAAAACACTGACATTATAAAGGATGCTTTAAAAGAATAAGAGCTGGAAGCAAGCACTCCGTTTCTGGAGGGCCTTGGCATCCCGAAAGGAAGCAGAGGGACTCCTGACTGCACAGGCTAACGGGCGCGGGGCAGCCCAGGGGCCAGGGCACTTCAATCTGTTGGCAGCCGGTTTGCAAAGCCCCACCACCACCCGGGGACCCCATCAGGGGGACTAGAAGCAGGACAAAGGTCTGGTATCCAAGGGATGAGGTTAAGAAAACCAGATGCACAGGTTCGTTCCAAGTGGCCGCAGCAAGAACGGGGTGTGAGGAAGACAGACAGACGGCGGCCCCCAAGAATTCTCTGGGTGTCGCACAAGCACCAGGTGTGTTTGGGGAGACTGTAAGTGATGGAGAATAAATCCCAACTTGACTCCAGACTCCATCCTCCACTAACTTTGCGGTCCCTCTCCCCCGGGCAGCGCTGGGGAGCGGGAGGTCACAGCCTGCCTCAGTGGACCCTTGGAAGAAGAAGGGGCGCACGGCACCGGGGGCGCTGAGGTACCTACCATGGTATTCCTGTCCCGGGACGTAGTAGGTGGGGTTGCCCGCTATGTGCAGGGAAATGAGCACCTCGCCCTGCTCCCCATCCCCTTCCAGCTCCCCGTGGTGGGTGCACAGGAAAAAGAAGGGCGAGAAGCGGGGGTAGTAGCCGGCCGCGGCGCGCGCCCTCAGCGAGGCGCCCAGCAGCACGGCCAGGAGGAGGGTCCGCGGCGCCCAGGCTCCGCGCTCCATGCCGACGCCGACGCCGCCGCCGCCGCCGCCTTCGCCGCCGCGCGCCCTGCTCTCATTCAGTTTCCGAGCCGCCGCCACCGAGTCGCCTCGAGGAGGAGGGGAGGCGCCCCGGCGGCTTCGCGAGCGGAGTCCCGCCGGGAAGTTGGCGGGAGACGGCGGCTCCCAAAGTTACTTTGAGCCGCGAGGGCCGAGGCTGCCCGCCGCCGCCTCCGTGCGCCTCCGTGCGCCGCCGCCCGTGCGCGCGACGCCCCTCGGCCGGGCCTGGGAGAGCTCCCGCCCCGCCGCACACCTTCTTAAAGCCCGGGGCGCCGAGCCCCCCTCCTCCCCGCCCCCGCCGCCACGCGTGTCCCCGCCCCCCGCGTCCCCGCCCTCCTCGCCGGCCCCCTCGGCCGCACCTCGCCCCGCGCGGGGCGCACGCAGCCCGCCGCCCCGGCGCTCGCCCAGCTCGCGCCCGGAGGGCAGGGCGGGCCGCCGTCCCGGCCGCCGCGCGCCTGGGCGCCCCGGGACCGAGCGCCCTCCGGCCCAGGGTGGGAGCCAGCAGAGGCCACCTCGCCGCCCCGGGTTCCCTCGGGTTTCCCGGCCGGGATGCGCCCGGGAAGGAGACCCGCGGGCGGCGGGGACCGCGCTGGCGCCGCTTCTTTGTCTGCGCCGCTGCGCCCCTCGGGGCTCGCCGCCCCGCGGCCCCGGCAGCCCGCACTTGTTCCGGGGATCCGCCCGGCCCCGCCGCGGGGAGCGTCCCCCGAGCTCCCTTCCCAGCCAGGCCTCGTGTCCCTCCCGCTGCCCCTGCCCAGCTCATCGCCGCAGCGACGGAGCCTCCTCTGCAGCCGGATTTCGGATGAGATTAAGGGAAAGTGGAATTGGCGGTGGAGAGGTGCCCGGCGATGGTTGTGGGGAGCTGTGAGGCGGGAGAGGATACTCTTTGGTCACGCTTTGATGCCCGGTTCCTCGGGCGAGAGTGGATGCAATAATGTTTAAGTCTGTGTTTATTTCTTTTAAATGTCATGTATGGCCAATGTCCCTGAAATGGGGGAAGAGGGAGACGTTCAGGGGAGCCTCTGGCAGCGGCGATGGGGCGAGTGGTAATGAGCTGCCACCGCACAGGAGACTGTGGATGTGAAATCATCCGTAAGCACGTTTTTAACTGAGGGCTGTTGGAAGGAGCCCGTGGCGACCAGAGATGTGGAGCGAGCGAAGTTGCCAGGTTTTAATACCTCTCCCCACCTACCCTGGGCTTGCCACCAAGCCCCAATAAACCCAACGTGACGAAATAGACTATAAAATCAAATGGCATACTATTTGCCTGTATTTGGGAGTAGGTTTTGATAAGCAGGATCCATAGTCCTTAGAAAAAAAGGTTTTTGTTTTCCTTGCTCTTACCCAGGCAGAGTTTGGACAGGTCAAAAGGGTCTACTTTACTTGCCCATTGGTCCTCCTCACTACAAAAACCAAAGGTTCAACGGTCATGTATATAAAACATATACACACAGATGAACTAATAATAATTACTACACTGTAGCTCTGTTGTGTATAGACTTAATGCTGTTGGTATACCTCATTTAATCCTAACACAACCAACTGGAGAGGAGGAAAAAAGGACCCCCATTTCAAAAAGGAGGAAACAGAAGTGCTAGGAATTTACACAAAAATCAGTGATAAAACCTGGTTGGCTCCAAGTGCTTGGGCCTGCAACTGTCAACAAGCCTAGTTAGAGGGAAAAGCTACCCTCCACACAGAACACACACACACACACACACACACACACACACACACACACACACACACGTGCAAGCACACAACTGTTTGAGGCAGGACTCTGAGAGACTTTACTCATCCTTGGCTAAATAAGGCTCTCTACAGCTGCCCCATCCACTGGTAGAAACTAGTGACAAGTAGACAATAAATTTAAATTCTGCTGTTACCACAGCCTTATTTTAAGTATCCAGTAGTTATATATGTGGCCAGTAGGTATTAGTGCAGACTGACAGACTATTTCCTTCACTACTGAAACATCTATTGGACAGCACTGTTCTATATTGATGAGAAGAACAAATGCCCTGTCACTAACACATCTAGTGTTCCAATCAATATTTGTCAAACATCGTCTTAGTGCTTAGAGCCATGGACTGAGCAGTGAATAAAGCTAATTCAGTGCCAGCCCCTGTGGAGTTGACAATCTCATGTTGAAGACAGACAGTAAATTCAAACAATAGACAAGGTAATTTCTGACACTGGCCAAGGCTATGAAAAAGCAAAACATAATGACGTGGTTGAGTGTCTAAGGCAGGGAGGCTACTTCAGATGGGGGAGTGAAGAAAAGCTTCCCTGGAAGAGTGAAATGGGAACTGAAATTTGTTTTCTCTGGAAGGGCCACGTGACCACTGAGGGAGAGGGGTTCAGACAGGAAAACAGTCCAAGGGCTCTAAAGCACCACTGTGCTCAGATGTTCCAAGCTCAGGAAGGGCATGAAACAGGAAGAATGGGATGGGATGAAGCCAGGGAAGCAGCAGACACCTCAGCCCATAGAGTTATGGAGAGACTGGAGGCAGTAACATGACGAAAATGAATTAAAAGACAAGTCAGAATGCAGAGAGAGAGAGAGAGAGAGAGAGAGAGAGAGAGAGAGAGAGAGAGAGAGAGAGATTCAGCTTTTCCCAGGGTTGAAACAGATATCCAAAGTAAATGTCTCAGTGTCATTTACAGTGCTGTTTCATAGCATAATACATTCACTCATTCATTAACTGAACATGCATTCATTGAACAACTATGACATGTGAAATGCTGCATTAGGCTCTGGAGAAATACAGTTCCTGCCCCTGCACTTAGAATGCAGTGGGAGAGACAGACATAAAAGTGATATGTGCTCTAAGGGGAAATAAAAAGTGCCAGGAAAAAAGAGGACAGCAGAGGCTTGACTGAGAAAGAGGCTAAAGCCAAGATCCATGAGGATCTGGTTTGGTAAAAGTGGTGGGAAGAAAAAAGAAAGAAAGTATATCTCAGGCCAAAGCATCTTTGTGTAAGAATGTTCAATGGAAAGAAAAGTAGGAATCTGTGACCTGCAAACATATCCAGGCAGGTAAAGCTATGAGCACAGGCAGTGTGGTCAGGCTGAGTAGGGCTGCTCAGTGAAATTTTTGGTCTTTTTCCCTGAAAGTAGCAATGAACCATGGAAGATATTTTAAGCAGGTACCCATCATGGTATCGTGGTCATATCTATGCACTTAGAAAATCATCTCCATAAGAGGAGATGTTTAGAGTGGTAAAATTAGATGCAGGAAAAGGATCAGGATATAATTGGAGTAGGTTAGGTGAGAGCTAATGATCTGGAGAGGAGATGAAGAGAATGACACAGAACTACCAGGAGCCAGAACTATACAACTGGGTGACTGACTGGGTGATTGATTGGACATAAAAATGAAAGGAGACAGATGTGTTGATCATAATGCATAAGTTTCGGGCTTTTGCACCTTGGTAAATTGTGGCTGTTGTATAAGCTATTTTTAAATATTTCTGTTAAGCAAACTTTTTAATGAAGTGTAACTTACAAGAAAGTGGAAAAATCATAAGTGCAAAGCACAGATGCAAGGGACACCCTAAGTAAGCAGCATCCAGAGAATACAAGCAAAAGTCCCCATGACCCCTTGGAGCAGATGTTCTTCACCAAGGCAGGATGAGGATTTTAAGCGAGGGCATAACATGTATTCAAGGGGTAATTCTTATCTGGTTTCAAATGTATATAAACGGAATTATAGCTGGTCCAAAAATCATGGTTGTAATTGTGGATTATATATGGCAAGAGTTTGTTCATTTTGGATATGTTCAGCCTGGACATATATTTTTTTTTAATTTTGGCTACTGTCCAGCTACAAACAACAATGGTTAACAATATTCTCGCACAATATTTTTTGGTGAATGTAGGATTATATTTCAGATAGGAGAGGGAAAATTAGATTATTGGGAAAGAAACCCCTTTCAACCCACTAGTTTCGCAGAATTGGTGAAAACTAAAGAGATGTCCTTAGATGTCAAAAACTGCATGAAAGCAGGAATCCGGTGATAAACTGAGTATCCAGCCCACCCAGCACTCTTGACACATCTGCCCATTTCAGTAGTCTTTGGATTTCCGCTTTGGTGGCTATGTAGGGCGTGGGAACAGGAGATAAAGCTCAGGCCCTGACCCAGGTGGGAGGAACGATAGGGCTGTGTGGCTCAGACTGCTGTTTGAAGATCAGTCCACGTGCTATCTAGTGCTGTCCCATGGTGAGATATGTACAGAAATTGAGTGTCCAGAAACTTTTATAGTAATTTTATAGTACACAAATATATAGTAGTATTCCGTTTTTCTAGTAATTCATTCTGATTGTACTTCAGCAATTATCTGTGTCTGGTGGAGTGCAGTTTGCAAGGCACCCTAAGAGGAAAGGCATGAATAAAACTATGACCCATCCCCAAATTGCTGAACCCCCAGAGGGAAAGTGAACTAGGAAAAAAAAAACTCCTGTTGATCTGAATCTTTGACAGAGGGCAGTACTCACAGGGAAATTGTCTCACCAACTTTTTAAACTACAGTCTGGCTCTCAAGAGTTTCTGATCCAAACTCATGTTTGTTTCATTTGAACATCTTTAAGACAAGAATTAGTTTCTAAGGGATCTTGTGTTTAAAGTGTCCCCCCACATCTAGCAAAACCAATTCCAAATCATTTCCAGGAAGGAAAAACATGAAAAACTCTAAGTTGAGCTTCAAAGCATTCCATCAGATAGGGACTCATAGAACACATGTCTGCAACCCAAAAGTCACTAAAACTGTGATCAAGCCAAAGCAAGTGAATGATTACAAACAACAGATAGCCAGACCAGACCCACAAAGGCTCCAGATACAGAATTCTCTGTTATAGGCTGTAAAATTTTTATATTTAATACATTTTAAATTCAAATTACATTTTAAAGCTATAAAAAAAAATAAGGGGCCATCAGGAATGACCAGACATTCTCCAAGTGAAAAAAATAGGGTAAGTAAAATCTAACTGGTAAGGACAGAGGTATTTGCTTCTGACTGCATGGAAGGCATTCTTCCTATAAAACAACTTCTCTAGAATTATTTGCCTTATAGAAAGTTAAGGACATCATTGAAGACCAGGAATGTCTTTTAAGCAACTACTAGCTAGTTATTTTGTGGGACCCTGTGCAAAATGTGCAGGCCCATGTTACAAATTTCAAAACCTTTTCTATCCAAGTCACTATGTATGCATCGGAACCAGACGAGTGAAGGTGAGAACAGTATATAGAGTGGGTTTACAAGTATGTGGAAACTCCACATGTGGCAGCTGGTTCTGTGGATCAGAAGAAGGAACAATGAACTTCTCAATATATGTATTGAGGCTATTGGTTATCCATATGACACATAATAAAATCAGGTCTATCTCCCTACCAGGGCCACAGCCTTACGTACAGGACCTTTCATTTACATGAACCTCTTCCAAGGTCTTCAGAAGGGCCCACAATGAGTTCATATGATCAAAATTTTTTTAAATTTGAAAAGTAAGACAGTAAGATAATTCGACTATTCCCTCCCTTTCTCCTTTCACTCTTCCATCACATTTCTCTTCGTGTAGACTGTCATTGGAATAACTGTCATGTGTTTTGTTTTTAACAGGACACATTTTAAGAGGAGTTGGAGGCTTATGATGTTGTACAGTGATTTCCTCTGAATTGAAACATTTCTTCCTAAAAAGGGGGTGGGGGAGTCATACATGACTCAGAAAGTGAAGGAAGCTTACAAGGTTCAGGAAGCTCCTCAAAGATTCACAAGGCTCTCCTCCAGGGTATAGAAGCAGTAAGGAGTACTGGGGAGAGGAGGCTCCAGCCAGTCAAGCTTCCTGATGTTGTGCAGGGAGCCTAGGAATGAAATTTCTGTGAGTTGTCACCCAGGCTGGGTGATACAACTGTCTTTGAGTCATCTATACTCCTGTAGGCAACCCCTTACCTATATCCCTAAAGTAACCCCAGTCAACTCACTGGTTCACAAGCTAGACTTGGGTGGAATTATTTCATTGGCTCTGGAAAATGCCATATCTTGAGTGAATGGATGTTTATTCACATCTCCCCAGGAAGTCACACCACAACTGCATTTTAGTTATGACTTAAGTCATAACTTAAGTAAAGTTACTTGAGTCTTGAATGACTTCAAGAAAAACTTTTACTATGTTAACCTAACTGTAGGCATGACATGTCAAGCTAGATTAAGAGTTATAACTCTTATTTATTTATTTATGTATTTGTTTGTTTGTTTGTTTTGGATTTTTGAGGTAGGGTCTCACTTCTAACAGACTGACCTGGAAGTCCCTATGTAGCCTCAGGGGAGTTATATCTTAATAGTTGTCTTATGAGCCAGGCATGGTGGCACATGTCTGTAATCCCAGGAGAGACTTGTGGATTTCAACCTACTTGTGATAATACATGTCCTAAATGGATTAATAGGTCCAAAGATATTTATTATATTATGATATTTGTTATTTTATTCATTGAATTATATACTCATGTTTTATATTTCTAACATTTTATACATATAAAATATTTCATAATACCAACTGATCAGGGATGGGGGGGAATTGAGGAATTCGGGATAACAACGCATTGTTTGCCCACTAAATAATGTAACTCATTATGGACAATAAATATATATTTAAAATTTTTTTCATAATAAATTTTTAAATGATAAATTAAACTTTAAAACAATATAATTATAGACTATTATATTCCAACTTAAATATCAATTACAATATTCAAAATATTAGTTCCCTAAGTATACTTGAAATAGTGCTATATATTTGGTTACTTTTTAAAGTTGCCTTTAAAATCCTTTTCAGAAGTATTTAATATTAATTTTCTTTATGTGTTCTTTCACTATTTGAATTCCTTTGGAATTTTCCCATATTGTCAAGATAATTTCTCAAATTCATTACAATATTATTTGTAGATTAGAATTAACAGAACTTTTAAGTTGTAAGCACCGGAGACCTTAATTTAGCCTAATCAAAAAGGTTGTTTACTGATTAAGATAACTGTAAAGCCCAAAGGAAATTTTAGCTTTACACATAACAAATAATGCTTCCAGATTGTCTTCATCTCTTTATTGTTATTTCCTAAAGTGACATAACTTTTAGGCAGGCCTTGTCAACATGGTAGCTCCTGACAAGTCCAGGCATGTTTGATTATTAAAGTCTCATTGGACTGGCTAAGAGTCTTATGCCAATCGTTGGACCAGTCCCTGCAATAAAGGTGTTAATTATTTTAGTCTGTGGCATGTCTCTTAGAGCCAACCTTGAGTAAGTGTAGAATTAGGTACCCCAAAACCACACACTCTAGAGGAAGGAGAGTGAGCCTCTTAAAGGAAATAGCAGAAAGAGGGAGACATGGACACATCACAGAACAAGCAACAAACATCTACTATGTCAACAGAAGGTGCAAGAGTCCTGCTGACTGGCTGAGGAAGTTTATCCTGTACCATGTCCTGTAGTAGCTGCAGAAGATCTGACAATATATCTGAATGCATTCTATTAACAATAAGTGTGGGGATGGACTTGTTTTCAGAAGTGCTATTCAAAGCAAGGTGAATTTTAATATGTTTTTGTACTTTTGGTGGAGACCTAGCTAAGGGTTCTGTGCATGCTAAGCAGATACTCTGCAACCAAGTAATATACCCAGCCTACTGAATTTTAACTTGAGCAAGAAAAGTCTGGATCATTATAAAGTAGAGGCCAGGATTCCGACATTCTATATGACTAAATAGCATTAATCAGTGTTTCTTATTTAGGTCCTCAGCTTGCTATATCCATGATAAAGTTCTACATGAATAATATATATTCCCGTAAAGCTATCCAGTATAGTTAAATAAAAAAGAAAGATTTGTTTAATATTGTTGGATTCAATTCTATGTATACTGATGTAATGAGAAAATTATTCAGTAACATTTCATTCTGAGAAAATACTATCCACATTATCAATTTCTTGGTACACCTGAGCTTATAAAAACCATAATCCATGCTTTCTAAATACACAACTGACCTTGTTGGTGACTTGCCACTAAAAAAAATCTTGAAATTCAAATCTTATTAGTAGTGCTCAGAAAGTAAATTTTCTGTAACATACAAGAATAAAAATTGTAGATCCACCCTTGTTCTTTTCTCAGTATTCAAAGAAAATCTCTGAGGAGGTTACAAAAACTCATCCCATTGAGTACAATGAATCAAAATTTTTCTTATGAGAGGTTAGACAGAGGAAGATTAATTCATTATATATCGTTCGCCTACTGAATGCCAAACACCATCTAAGCCCTACAAAAATGAGAAGTTTGTAATTTAGCAGAGCAAACAGATAGGTAATTAATTACTGTGTGATTAATACTTGAGAAGAGAAATAATATACTTCGTGGAATTTAGAACAGAGTGTCAGCAAGAAAACACCAGACTGCAATAGTATTGGGGATGGAAAATGGGTAGTAAATGTTTTAGGGGAGACTTGAGCGAAGTCTTAAGAACAAGTAGGCTAGAGTTGGAAAGGAAAGAAATTAGCATAGTGTGCTCAACTAACTAAAACTTTTATTTAAAGAAATGATAATATGGCTGAAGGTGTAGGCACTGCTTGATATACTTAGTGAAAGTACTTACTAAAAATATAATATATCACATATATAAATGAGATTTTTTTTTTGAGTCACATCTTACGTTTCCCAGGCTGGCTTCAAACTTACCATGTAGCTGAGGATGATCACTGTCAGCCACACACCACTGGGATGAACCTCCAAACCAGGCACAGTTATGGGAGGAAAGGATTTATTGAAGTTACAGATCCAGGGGAAGTTCCATAATGGTGAAAAAGTCTGGCCCCCTTTTACAGGTCCAAACACACACACACACACACACACACACACACACACACACACACACACACACACAGAGAGAGAGAGAGAGAGAGAGAGGCCATCACCAACACCACACGCACACAAAAACCAGCAAAATTTCCTTTCCCTTTATATAACCTTAGGGTCTTGCAACCCTTTCCCAAACTTGTTGACTTCCTGAGTCTCTGGAACTTCCTTCCTGCACTGTTCTCCCAGGAAGGGATTTTTGTTTCTAGTTTACATGACTTCCTGAATCCCCTGAGCTTCCTTTCTCTCTTCAGTTTAAAGGAAATATGCTACACAATACTCAAGATTACTGTGGATTGCTAACATCAAGTGGACAACAAAATTTACCATCACAATCATGAACTTCTGATCCTCCACCTCCAAAAGGCTGTGATTATAAACATGTGACATCATATCTGTTTAGAAAGTGCTGGATTGAACCCAGGGCTTCATGCATGTAAGGCAAGCACTCTACCAACTGAACTATATTCCCAGCCCCTCCAATTGAGACTTTTTATCTTGTAACTGTGCTTGGTTTAACTCAAAATATTTTAATAGGTCAATATCTTTAGGGATCACCATGGGATACAGATCCAATCTTAGTGTCAAGTAGTTTAATCAAATCACTGACCTAGCATGAGCTAGTCTAGGTTAGGACTTGGTAAACTGTTCCTTATAAAGGGCTAGATGATAAATATTCTTTGGCTTTCTAACTTTGTTGTAAACTATGTGAGTTATACTATGTCAAAATTCCTGGGACTATAAGGAACAGGAATTTATTTGGACCCAGAAGTCCAAGGTCAAGGCACTGGCATGTGCTAGTTGGTGAGGACCTATTCTCCACTTGCAAAATGGTACCTTGAATGCTGCCTCCTCTGCAGGGGTGGGTGCTGTTCCTCACACAGCAGAAGAGCTGAAGACAGAAAACCCAATCCCACAAGGCCTTTGTTAAGGACCCTCATGAGGGCTCTGCATTATAACCTCCCAGCACCTTTGCATTGGGGATTCAGCTTGTGGTGCACGAATTGGAGGAAACAAAAACATTCAAAGTACAGTACATGACACAAGGTTTTATTTATTTAATTTTCAACCTCTCAGCTTTACAGACGTGTCCTAAAAGCAGCCATGTGTGACAGGTGTTTCCAATACAACTCAAATCCCCCAAACAGGCCACTTTTCTAAGGTCTTTACTAAATTAAAAAAAAAAAAAAAGCAGCCGGGTGTGGTGGCACACGCCTTTAATCCCAGCACTCAGGAGGCAGAGGTAGGAGGATCGCTATGAGTTCAAGGCCACCCTGAGACTACATAGTGAATTCCAGGTCAGCCTGGGCTAGAGTGAGACCCTACCTTGGAAAAAGAAAAAAAAAGTTGCGAATTAAGCCACAAACAGTGCCCTTTCAGAGCCATCCTGAGTCTAGCACCAACCCTTCTCTCTTCTCCCAGCAGCCATATACAAAGCTCTTTCTCTTTGGAAAGAAGAAAGAATCCCTCCTGTCTACTTGGTTCATCCCCTGCTCCTAGAGATAAAAGGTAAAGCAACTTCTTGCTAAGTGGCTTCTCTTGCTCAGGAGTAAGCCTCCCTGCAAGTTCATGTTGGAAAGCATTTGACCTTCTCCCTTCCTCACTACCTGCATGTGTCACACAGGTGAGAAAAGAAGTGATTCTGGCTATGTGCAGGATACAGGGTCATGGTTTTTCAATTCTGAATTATTTCCCTTCCCTCCCACCTCTAAATATGGAAAATCACAAGGTTTAAGCCTAAACAGAAAAGCACATTGCATAGCTGAAATACATCACTATTTCATTGCTAAAAGTTCTGTGATGTTTACTGAATGAACCATAAAATTCAGTCTGAAAAGCATAAAAATATTTGAGAACAAGAAATCCCTGACTTACTTTGGGGGAGGGGTAATAAAACTGGCTACCTTTAATAATCTCTTTCTTTCATTCTTTATCCTCATTTGAATTTGAGAAAGTCTTTAGTGGGACTTGCTCATTCCACACAATTTCTTTCTATGAATTCCTCTCTGTGTATTTCACATGTCAGAGACACATAATAATACAGCCATTACTTGCCAGTATCATGAACTTTGATCTCCATGTGCCATGGGTTAGTTTCAAACAGAGCTCTAAATGTGAAACGATAAGCAGCTTCCATGCCGATGATATTACGAGATTTTATTTTTCACATAGTAGATACAATGGCATGTTTTTACTTTTTAGTTAATGGATATAATATAAACATGGCTCAAATTCATGGACAGCCCTAACTACTCTATTGAAGTCTCGCACTTCTTACCATTACATATTCTGGTATTATAGATCTTCCAAAAAGAATAGTAAAGACTTCATTAATATTAAATGAGTTAATAAGAGGAAGGCCAATAACAAAATCCACCGTATTTTTGAAATATTATTAAACTGTTATAAAATTGATCACTAAGACATGGCTTCACACATTTCCTGCCAATGCCACTGATACTATATAGCAAAAAGTAGTTTAGTTTTTTAAAGCCTCAAGTTAGCCAAATTCTGTATAATCTATACAATGCATATAGGAATATCCTAAATAGCACAATTTTGACATCATGTTGCTAGGGAAGGAGTTTATAATAAACCCAATACTAGAGCTCCAGTAATAAGATATGTAAATGAATCTGGATCTGTGATTGACGATCCTGAGAGCCAGGTGGCTGTGTAAATAATTGAGCGGTACAAATGGTACAGCATTCAATTTTGGATTGGATTCAACCATCTCTAACAAAATATTGTCCCGTGCATGCATTGCTGACCCTCAGGATTTTGGACTAATCTAAAGCACTTTTCAGTTTTGTTCTGTGAGAACTCATACACCCAAGAATCAAATAATATAACCCTCACCCTATTCATAAATCTAAAAACTGTAAGTTAATTATTAAAGATGATGACATTTTAAAATACAATGTGCTAGTACTTTATCAATTATATAAATGGTGGCTTTGCTACATTAAAGCTTTTCGAATTGTCATCAATATTATTTTACACTAGTGTGTGCAGCAAAAGCAACAAAGGTCTACAACTATGTCTTGACAGTGACCAATTCTATACTCTCTAAAGCTTTAGATTTCTCAAGCATAAGACAGATTTCATTAATGTTTTTTATGTTAAATAATTTTAAATAAAATTCTCAAAATTATGTATGGCATTGTTCCTCTTTTCTGGAAAACGTCCCAGTTTAATCAATAAAACTACTGCCTGCAATGTGGATGGGTGTGACACATTACAACTTTAAAACTATTTTATATGTGTGGGGGGGCACACACATGTCGTAAAGTACATGTGGAAGTCAATGGACAACTTGGGGTATTGGTCCTCTCCTTCCACTTTCTTTTGAGACAGGGTCTCTTAGAGTTTGTCTCTAGGCAGGCCAGCTAGCTTTGGGATTCTCTTGACTCCACCTACCGCTGTCTGGCATACTGGGATTACAGATGTATGTGCCACTTTAGTGTCCAGCTTTTGGTTTTTCTTATGCGAGTGCTTGGGATCAGAACTCTGGTCCTCAGGCTTGTAAGCAAGCAAGCAGCTTTAACCACTGAGCAACTCCCCAGGCAATTCTTCACAAATTTTTAATTTGACTTGTAAATGTTTATTCTACAATTTTACTCTATAGTGTTTTTGAAATATTGATAATCACAAAAATCTTCCATTTTATAACATAATTTAGTATAAGAACAATAACATAAATTGCTAATCCCTTGCCTTTGCATTAAACATAGAATTCAAGTCAAAGCTAGTTATATTAGAAGCTGGGGAGATGGTTCAGTGGTTAAAGGCACTTTGTGGCAACGTCTACCAGCCAAGGTTCAATTCCCCAGCCAGCCACATATAGTCAGATGGGCATTCATTTTCAGCAGCAAGATACCCTGGTGCACACACACACACACACACACACACACACACACACACACACGTAAATTAAATTTTCTTAAAGTAGTTATATTAGTTTTTGTTTTGTCCAGCGTCTGTAATCTTACACCATGAGGGTGTCGTAAACTAAGAAAACTGGCAAAGGGAATACATTTTATGATCTTACGTGGTTCTCAATGTGACACAGAAATACACTCAGAGTTAAATAACTATACATTTGAGGTTGACCATCAGATGTGGCATAGGTAAATGAAGGGTGATTTCCTCACTCACTGTTCATGAGAATACAGTGAAGCCACCCTGCATATTGCACAGAAGTTCCTCCAATAAGTAGAACATGGTTCTCCCAAGGGCCATAGAGATTTTCTCCAGGAATGGGGAATGGAGCAGTTTGGAGGTTCCACATGAAGTGAGTGAGAAACGCTTTCTAAGCAGAAGCCCAAGTACCAAGATGTCACACACAAGATGGCATGCCTTTCTAAGGGCTCCATGCCCTTTGACTTGGGTGGGCAAGCTGATCCATACCCAGGCTGGTGAGTTGTACATGGAGTCAAGAGCTTTGCTCGCTGAGACCAAATCCCTAAATTTTGTAAATCAATAAGCAGAGCTTTCTGGGAATGCAGTAGCAGGCTTGCTTGACAGCCTTTCTCTGGGATTCTGCTAATCATTGAGCTCTGCCTTTGCTGAAGTTCAGAGTGAGTCATGGCTGTAACTCCAGAGCAGCCTGATGGAGGTTAGGCATCAATGGCCTGTCCTGTGATTTCCAGGTCAAAGGAAAAGGAAAAGGGAGAGGATGATAAAAAAACCTGCCAACATAAGACAGGCCTGTGAACAGTGTTACAACTGAAAAATAATATTGACCTCAAAATGACCTTCAGTATTCAAGTGCTCCTGCTTAATGATAATCTGAGTTTATGCTAAAATCTAACATCCTTTATTTCTCTCTCTTTCCTCTCTCTCTCTCTCTCTCTCTCTCTCGCTCTCTCTCTCGCTCTCTCTCTCGCTCTCATTGTATGTATCCCAAACTGGCCTCCAACTCGCTTGATAGGCAAAGACTTCAGATCATCCTGCCTCCATGCCCCATTTATGGGGTTCAAACCTGTGCATCATGAGAGCTAGGCTAGCAAGCATCTACCAGCTGAGCTAAATCCTCAGTCCTAAAGTCTAACTTCTAAAAACTTTTTTTATTTTTAATTTTCATTTGCAAGCAGAGAGAAATAGAAAAGACAGAAAGATAGAATGGGAGCCTAGGACCTCCAGCGGGTTTGTCTCAAACGCAAAATGTAGCTTAAATGACTTTAAACTAGTTTCCAAGTGCTGGGGTTCCCTGTATGAATCACCACACCCAGTTTATGTGGTGCTGGGGATTCAGCTGATGGCTTATGCATGCTACAAAGGCACGCTACCAGGCCCAGCCCTTGAAACTCTTTTTAAAAATAGTTTTATTTATTTGTAAGCAGAGAGAGAAGAAAGACAGAGAAAATGGGATAGAAGACCAAATGTAAACCCTAAAGATTTTGAGGGTCCTGGCTTACTGATTACATTACTCAGAATCGTCTATTGATGGTAACAGGTATGACATGTTGGCCAATAGCTACTAATTTTGTTAGTTATTTTAGTCATATAATTGCTGGTAATCATTCAAAAGTTTTAAGTAAAACGGATGGGGTTTATTCTTTGCCAAATTAGATCCAAAAAAGGAAATCTGAACAGGGAAGAAGAAAATCAATTTTCAAAGATCTTCATCAGTACCTGGCAGATGAAATTTCTACTGATAAATTTATACATGTTTATAAGGTATGCTGATCACAATCGCCTCTCATTGTCTACTCTTTCCCCTCCTCCTCTTACCAAACCTTTCTCCGTCCATGTAGTCTCTTCTAGTGTAATTCCCTTGTGTGTATAAAGACAGACACACACACACATACATACACACACACATGAGAGAGAGAGAGAGAGAGAGAGAGAGAGACCCACTGAGTGTACTATGGCTGCTTGCTTGAACATGGGTGTGATCGTCTACTACAGCACAGGCAACTGACCAGTGGCTACACTACTAAATTAAATGTCTCTCCTTCCCCAGCATCTCTCAACTATAACACATGAAATCTTAAGGGTTTCAATAAGTGGACCACATTTAATTAGGTCATTGTGTGATTGATTGATTGATTTTATTTAGAGAATGGGTGTTCCAGGGCCTCCTGCCACTGCAAAGGAACTTTAGACACATGTGACACTGTGATTTTGGCTTTATGTGGGTAGTGGGGAATCAAACCCTGGCTTCAGGCTTTGCCAGCAAGTGCCTTTAACTGTTAAGCCATCTCCCTGGCCCCTCAATGTGTGATTTTTTTTTATAGTCAGATATATTCCTTGACTTCTATACTGTTAGAAAAAAAAAAAAACATATAGGAAGTTGAAGTTCAGAGACCAAGGAAGCCCAGAGGTCACATTTTGAAGTTCACAGACTAAGGAAGCCCAAAGTTCACATTTACCAAACAGTAGGCAAACTCTGTATGCTGACTCAAAGCTCAGTGAGACTACTCAAAGCTACTGAGAATAAACATTCTCAGTGTTCAATAGACAATCTAGCAGTTCAGTGGTTGATTTTTAGTTTTACACTATACATTTTACATTTTCATAGCTTTCTATCACTGAGAAAACATTTGCATGCAAAAGCACTCGTTTTATTTCATCTGCAAAATAAACTCATGGAGTTGTTTTTACCATTCCATTCTATAGATGCAGGTGGTCAGGCTCAGGCAGTTTAGGAAGACTCAATATATATTCATTCAAGTAATTACTGGTTGAATGTTTAGAATGTGCCAGAGACAGTGAACACATAGCCAAAATTTGAACTCAAATCTAATCATTAAATTTACTGTCAAAAACATGGTTTTCAGAGTCTTTCTTAGCAAAGAGAAAGGGGTAACAGCTTCCAGTCTATTAGAATTGGCATGCAGATGAAATCTCCTGCCATCCCAGCACTGTGCCAACCTACCCTGGATGATTTCATCTAAACCCTAAAGTACTAAAGATGGGCAAAACTGTGAAGCAGCCATCCACTTCCCCCCTCTGGGCACTGGCTCTCCTCTCTCCCTGTGTTTATCCTTCCCACTTCTATTTCCTCCTACTTGGAAATCCATTAGAAACAAAGGACTGAGGAGGAGGAGGAAGGGGGAGGGACAGAAGGAGGAGGAGGTTTGCCTGATTATATGTATTACTAAAAAGATATGAAAGGAACCAGAAATTATTGAAAAAATATGTGCAACTCAGAGGAAATAAAATTGAAAATCCAGAAGAAGGTGTTCATTTTCCAGCAAATTATAAATTACCAAAATTACTTTGAAAATGAAAACCCAACCAGATTAGTACTCATGGAGGTTGGCAACAGACATGATGTCCTGGGTTCAAATCCAAGATAAACCCATCTGTTGCTGGGTGTGGTGGTGAATGCCTTTAATCCCAGAACTCAGGAAGCAGAGGTAGGAGGATTGCTGCGAGTTCAAAGCCAGCCTGGAACTACAGATTGAATTACAAGTCAGACTGGACTACAGTAAGACCCTACCTTGGAGAAAACAAACAAACAAAAAAACCAATAAATTGAGTTTATCCTGGATAAATCAGGATAGTTCAGTATTAAATAATCTCTCAAAATATATTTTAAAATTATATTAAAAATTGAGGTGCAAATTGATATTAATAATAGTACAACAGTAAAAATGGAATTTACCAAAATTCAATGTGTACTTTTATTTCTCAATTTAAAAAATCAAATAGAAATGTAAGAAAACTACAATAGCGATCACAACAGAATTAAGAGCCAACACCAAGCTAATGCATACAATTCTCGAGCTATTTCTACGAAAATCAGAAAGAAAGGACAATGCCCAAGTCATCATTTGAAAACTAATACTTGAAACAGCAAAATGAAACTGTTTGTGTCAATACTGGAAAATGTTTAGGAGGTAAAAACAAAACTATTCTTTTTATTTATTTATTTTTCAGGATGTGATTATAAACATAGAAACCCTAAGAGACTTGTTTAATAAACTAATAGTATAAAAGAAGAATGGCTTTGAGGTAATATATAAAAGTAGCTCCTCTACACACTAGCAATAATCAATGGAATAGCATAATGTATTAATAACTAATAGAAATGAAAATATAAGAGCAATAATTGTGACAAGATGCACATGAAGAAAAATATTTTTTTTTTACTTTATTGTCCATAATGAGTTACAACATTTATTTAGTGGGCAAACAATGAGTTGTTATCCCCAATTCCCCACTGCCCTCCCCTCCCCCTCCACTGGATAACCTCCTCCATGGGTCGTCTGGATCAGTCCTTGTGACAGGGGACCATGGATAGCCTAGTAATCAGCCAGGTTCTCCTGGCCATGCCTCTGGATAATCTCCCCCACCACGGCTCTTACAATCTTTCCGCCCCCTCTTCCGCATAGTTCCCTGAGTCATGGTGGATGAGTATTAAGGCTGCTTTAAGGTTGTGAGCTTAGAGGTCTTTGTGTCGAAATCGTTGGTTTCTGTCTCACTGGCTTATCCTGTGTTGATTTAATGGCTGTGGCTGTGGGCCCCTTGTTCATCCCGTCATTCTCTGCGGGGTTCCATTTGGATCCTCCATGATATGACTGTGGTGAGTCCTCTCTTGCCAGAATCTCAGCTATCGGCCTACGGTCGGTTGGTAGGGTTAGATGGGCCCCAGCTCTCTCACTGCATCCTGAAAAATACAAACACAATCTCCATCGGAGAGTGAGATCAGTGTAGGTTAACAAATATACACCATTCTGGATTACCTAGATTCTATTTTTAGTAGTCTCCCAGTCACACGCTCCCATAGTGCATCTTGTTTTGGGAGCCCAAAAGTACGGGATCCGGTGCCTATCGCCCTGAATCCCTAGTTCCAAACAAGGGGTCCCCCTCACTAAGTGGAAAATTGGTCGAATTTGAAAGCTGTTGATTGTCTCCCCCAGGCCGAGGCTTCTCCATTACACCAAGTGCTCCTTTGTTGGTTCGCTGTTCCCTCCCAGTAGGAGGTGTGGTCAGCCTACTCATGGCCGCAGTGAAGAAAAATATTTTTAAAAATACTTAAATAGTATAATAAACTTGAACAAATTGAATGACATACTCTGACCTTCAATCAGATTATTTTTATAAATATTTTTAATTTATTTGCAAGCATAGAGAGAGGAGAGAGAGAGAATGGGCACGCCAGGGCCTACAGCTGCTGCAAACAACCTCCAGATGCAAATGTCGCCATGTTCATCTGGGTTTACGTGGGTACTGGGGAAGCAAGTACTGAGGTATCAAACCCAGGTCCGTGGATTTTGCATGCAAGCGCCTTAACCACTGAGCAATCTCTCCAGTCAGTCCCAGTAAAGAATTTTTATATGGAACCTTGTCAAATATTAGACCCCTTCTAATGGTATAAAAACAATAGGAATAGATGATAAAATAGAAAGCAAAAGAAGAACCACTCAGCATACAGGCAGCCTGATAGATGGCAGGGAACATTAAGACTTACTTAATATATAAGAAAACACAGCAGGTCAGTCCTGTAGGGAAAACTGCAAAGTTCACACTTCATTTCAGTACATACACAGAATAAATATGGACCCAAGTTTAAATTTATAAACCCATTAGTTTACATAATCATGGGCAGAGGCAATATTCAAAAGCCATTTCAGTACAGTGATAAATATATTCTATATAACAACTTTAAAAGAACAAAATATAGAAATGATAATAGCAAACGAGAACATTAGCTTATCCTGTAGCAGATGCTTTTGTACATGTTTTACACTTACTGATTTAGCCGTCATTCCAGTCTAGGAAATAGACACTATTTTCAGCCTCATATGTCACAAGATGAGTCTATATCCCTACGCTGTCTACTAGTAAGCCTGAAATTTGAACCTAAACAGTCGGATTTCAGAACGTTGGCACTACAACTAAGTTGATTCGTGTGATTCAATGTCTAGGAAAATATAATTTTAATTATGGCCACTAAGATATAGTGAATTCTCTAAATTATTAATAATATAATGATAATGAAAGACAAGCAGTCAAGTAGTTAAAAGTGATATGCATGACTAATTTCCAAAATAGAAAATTTATCTATGATTGATTATTATAGTAAAAAAAATTTTTAACTCCTTCCCACTGGGAAAATACAAACAAATACAAACAGCAGGCAAATTTCCAAGAATGACAAGATCTCATGTTGTCAAAGACACAACAGTCAGTCACACTCCCATGTTGCTGGTGGAGATTTGAGGGTGAACTGGCACACTTTTGAAATCTGGTCCTATTGCTGATGATGGAACAACCTTTCACTTAATCATCTCATTTTTATTTTTTTTTAAATTTAAAGCAATAGCATCTTTGAAAGGATATCAAAGTAAAAACACAAAAGTGTAAGATTTCTATATAAGAATATTACATCATTGTAAGAAATGTTACATTGCTTTCATGGGACTTAGTAATGGTATTCTGTAGAATGTTAGCTGTTCAGAAGTTTAAAAACATAAGGTTTATATGTATTATTTTGGAGGACTCCATGTATTGTTTAGCAAGAAAATAATTGTTAAACAATGTGTAACATGTCCTCTTTTGAAAACTGAAATGTGTGTTTTATTTTAACTAGCACATTGAGAAAGCATTAATATTAACATTGATTTCCCTTGGAAGTAAAATTAAGTGAGAATAAAGGAAAAGACTGTTGTCCTGTTCCCCTACCTTACTAGACAGATAAACAGACAGATATAGATTGCCCTATTCAAAAACCACTGATCTGAAAGTAAATGCTTGTTCTGGGAGATACACTCAAATGTAATGGAATTGGAGTGTAGGTAAGAGAAAGAAACAGTCTCTTTACAGCCTCTGTTTTTTCCTGTTTACATTTTCATTTTTGAACAAGGAAAATTATTTGTTTTTAAAGAATTGGTAAACTTAATTTCAATGATCAAAAGCTTAAGTCACTTTTCAAAAAATTGAATTCTAATGAATGATTCTTAACTTTTTATATGCGAAATCAATTTTAAATAGGTTTTCAGGCTAGGAAGTGAGGATCTCAATAAATAAAAACAAACAGCCATCAACTTGGTCTGTTTAACACTTTTCAAATATTTTCTACTCACTTTTAGAACTTTAGCTCTTGAATTGAAGCCTTTACCTTCAGGGACACATTTAGTATTGGAATGGTAATCTATCAATGTGCAGAGAAGTTAGGACGCACATCACATACCTCTGTCAGCACTGTTCTGATCACCTCAGTACATGACATTGTGTTGGGCTAATTCACAGATCAGAAAAATGCCACAATCTTCTATATGTCAAAATTATTTGTTATTTCTAGTCTTAATGGCAACTTGTCCTGGTGATGGCTCTATATGAGGGTGCAATGAAAAGCCATTTATAGCTGTCTAACTTTATGTTGTTCCCTGAATAGGGCTTAATCACATAAAACAATGGATACTAATATGGTAAGAATAATAGTAATATAGACTATAGACAAGTCTAGTAGGCAGAAATTACAATAATTAATAAAAAGAGAAATCATTACTTATATAAGTCAATACTTGTGATATCTGAGTTAGTCGGATGTGGGGAGGGAGCACAAAGAAACAGAAAGCAGACACAATGGTATAAATGCAAAATCACCAGCACTCAGACAGCTGAGTTAGGAAGCCCACATAGAGAAACAAAGCAACAAATATTCTCTTTTTAGATTTCAAGAAGATCCACTTTTCTCTTTGCATTTTCTTAATTAATACACATTAAGTAAATATAGCTGAAAGGACAAAAACAGATGAAAGCTGAATGCCAGATTGAGTAGGAAATTTTAATTGAAGAATAATCATCCTTTTGGATATAGATGAGGCTTATTAATGAAGTTATCACTTCCCTTCTCTCTCTCATTTCAACTCCTAGCACACAGTGATAATTGCTTTAAAAGTAAAGTAGTCCTTAAAACAGTAAAATGTGTTTTTTCCCAAAGGACTATAAGTAGCATATTCCAACACCTGATAAATCACGTTATTTCTCATCTCACTTAACAAATTCTAATAGGAAGTGAAAATTCTCCTGCAGGAGATCCGTTTATCTCTGTACAAAATGTTTGAGGTTGAAATCCGGCCCAGAAAACAGAGCAGAAAGATCAGGAAGTGGAAGTTTTATAACTGTCATCAAGAATAATATTATGTTCTTCTGGCCACGAATCATAGCATTTTTACCATACATGCCTATGTGCCTTCTCTAGAAAAGTAAATAATCAAAAACTTAGAAATCTAAATTAAAAAATAGACAAGCATTATGTCCTGAATGAGCTCATGATGAGAATTTGTAAAACCCATGAGGAAACCATCAGGACTCTTTTTTTTTCTTTCAGTACTAGAATAAACACTTGCAACATTCATAGAATGGACAGAAGATAATTGTACTCAATTATATTATACTCCTACTCTTGAGGACATATCTCATGGTCCAGGAAATGTGTTCTGAGATCCTTCCTGTGTGTGGTAATGTGCCCCACTGAGCCTTATTTGTCTCTTAAATGCTCTACTTTTACACAAGCCAAGTATGAATATATATATTTTTATTGATTTTATGAACAACAACTTCTGTTCCAGAATGAGCTTAAGATGGCTTTAAAAAACATAAAGTTCAACAAGAATTTAGAAAGAATGCACAAAGAAGGGAAATATTGATGAGACCATAAACAATACCAAAAATAAGTCCAAAAAGACCAATTACAGTAACCTAACTCTTGCTGTGAATAGGCCACATATTTGTCACCAAACTTTCTAACAGTGACTGAGAAAAGGAAGAAAGGCATCAAATTCTACTACAGCTCTTCAAATGAAGCAAATCCCCATGAACCTTGGCTGCCAGTTTAAACTATTTTCCTTATACTTAATGAGTAAAAGTTTAAGTGCAGATATAACTCCAAATGCTTACTATAATTCCAAGGACTTTTATGAATGATTACATTCATTAAACCATTTAATCATCATAAAATATAATTAAGTACATAATATAATTACTTCCTTTTGTTAAGAAACCAAGAGGTATCTAACTTGCTCCTGGTTAGGATTAAAGCTGAGAAGTTACTAAATGGGTACTTAAATAAGATACAAACACTACAGCGATTCTTTTATATATTCATCTGTTTCAATGTTTTGATTAAATATAACTAAACTGTAAAAACAAGGTAAGTTGACACTTTACTTTTCTTCAGTGAATCATGTTTGCAACTAAGGCCTGCTTACAGCATTAATGTGGAATTGAGTGCTAAGACGAAAGTTCATTTAAGTTTGGCACAATATAATTTGATGACTCAATTCTCCCTCCATCTCTCTCTAATTAGACTACTGGGACATCTCGTTCACATGGCTTGTTGAGAGGCCGTTTGGCCTTCCTTTGGTGAGATGTCCTTAGCGTATCAAGCCCACCAGTGTTATTTCTCATTATCTGGCAATGACTCAAGCAATATCACTTGGTACCAACTCTACTAGAAACACAAACGTAAACTCAGACACTGAAACTGTGGAGAAGTGTTAATTATAAGATGCAAATGATCCAAAGCATGATCATGATGATATTAATTTGTATTCTAGAATATCATTTAAATGTAAACACAAAGTTTGCTCCTGTAAATAACTGTCAAGTTCCCTTTGGGGGTACACCCCTTTTTGTTCTCCATTTGAAAAATAAACAGTTCATCTATTCCTACATCATACAAGAACACAATTATTTCTCATGGATACAGGCAATATAAAGAGAACAATATGGAATTAAAATAATATTTGATTTGGCAACTTTTTGTGCTGGTTTGAATGTAAAATGTCCCCCAAAGACTCACGTATTTGAATGCTGAATCCTCAGTTGGGGAACCTTAAAGAAGCGGGGTCTTCCTGGATGGTGTGCATCACTTGGGGATGGGCCTTGAGACATTAGAGCCCAGCCCTTCTGACAGTTCATGCTCTACTTTCTCCCTGATGATGTGACATGTGACACCAACTGTCTGCTCCTGCCATGCTTTCCCACCATCATAAAACTTCCCCTTGAAACTGTAAGCCAAGATAAATCCCTAAGCTGCTTCCCTAAACTGCTTCCAGTTGTGTATTTTGTCTCAGCAACAAGAAAGTAACGAATACACTCTTCTATGAAGAACAAATAGGATCCTGAAAATATAATGATAATATCAGGTTAATGTACAGTTCAATAAAAATAATCCTGAGGATCTGATTTTATTTAGGGGTTTCCGTTGTGTTTGTGTTTGTTGTTGTTTTGTGTGTTAAGGATCAAACCCAGGGTCCTGCTCACGTTTGCTCAAGAAGTCTCTACCACTTAACTACCCCTACCTCCTAGTCAAGAGTATATTTTTAAGCAAGGGATAGACAAGCTTTGAGGAGTTTGTGACAATGAATGCAATATTAAATACCCCATTTCAGAAATTCTATGTTGGCTTCAAATGGCCCATGAACTTCAACATCAAAAAACTAAGTCTTAAAAACCTTAAATCTGACACATTGCATTTACACTCCCAAATGAGCTGATGGAATGTTCTTAGGAAATATGCCATCCAGTTTATACAATGTCCTTAAGCTTAGAAAGATCTTAAGGATCCATGATTATTTCCATTTTTTTCTGTTTATGGATGCTTTGAAACTAACTTCAGCAACAACAACAATGAAACGTATTGTTGTTATTGTAAAGGTCTTAGTGTAGGTATGGCTTCAGCTTTGGCTGTTTTTTCAGCTGAAGGAACTCCAGTCCCATCTCACTATTTTCCGTTTCAAGGAGTTCATTTCTTCCAATAGCAGTCAGAAGCATAGTTGCTAGTAACAAGAAGATACACAGTTCCTTGATTTCATCCATCAGAAAGCAGAATTCTTTGCAATTTTGAAAAACAAAGGCCTGGCATGATGGCATATGTCTTTAGTCCCAGCACTTGGGAGGCACAGGTAGGAGGATCGCAGGAGTTCGAGGCCACCCTGAAACTACATAGTGAATTCCAGGTCAGCTTGAGCTAAGTGAGACCTTACTTTGAAAAACCAAAAACTAAAAAAAAACAAAACAAAACAAAACAAAAAAAAACCCACTGTCTTTTATACTTATTGACTGACTATAGGTCACATTACCAAAGAAATGAAGATTGTTTAAACCAGGTATTTAACTAGTTCAAGTAAGAAACATGAGATCTTTTTTTTTTGCCATCTACTAGAGTTACTTAGGCTACAGATGGGGTCATCTTCCCTTCGGTATATGAGCTGCACTTTGTGAAAATCTGTGTGAAACTTGAGTGTCAATGTGAAGGGAGAAATAGGATGGATGACCAATAGATCTGGCAACAACAGCTTTGGGGCTCACCAGTGGCAGAGCATGTGCTTAGCATGCTCAAGGCTTTAGTTCAACCCCCTGAACCAAATAAGTAAGTAACCCTGAACAAAATAAGCAAATATGTTAAAAATAATAAACCTTCTGGAGAATATTAAGAAAAACTATTTTATGTTGTGCCCTGAGATAGATACCTTGGATTGGCTCTAGGGGGCAGTACTCAGTGTATGATATGTTGTGGGGAGGATCACTTTTCTTGTATAGTGTTTATTTCTTTAAGGGTCAAACATCATTTGCAATTAAAGAACATAAAGCATAACAGATACCTTGGTGTTATAGTCAGCCATTTACCACTGGGATGACCTCCAAACCGGGGATTTACTGAAGCTACAGATCCAGGAGAAATTCCATAATGGCAAAAAGGGCTGGCTTCCAAGTGGAAAGATAAAAACCCATCACCAGCAACACACACACACACACACACACACACACACACACTCGTACACACACACACCAGCAAATTGTAGGGAGCTCCTCAGAGCTCAGACTGCTCTTTGCATATCTATGGCTGGAATTCTAGATCTGGGCCCCAGAAATACCTTATGGCTGGACACTAGAATCCACCCAAGATGACACCTTCTCCGGCCAGGCAGCATCAGAAAAGCTTTGAGTAAATTCCTGAATCTTCTGGGGGGACATCTACTCAAACTATCACACTTGGTCATTTAAAATCACACTGTTTTGGCTGGAGAGATGGTTCAGTGGTTAAGGTACTTGCCTCCAGTGCCTAAGGCCCCAGGTTCAATTCCTCAGTACCCACATATGCCAGACCCACAAGGTGGTGGCTCTGGTGTGCTCTCTCTCTCTCTCTCTCTCTCTCTCTCTCTCTCTCTCTCTCTCTCTCTCTCTCTCTCTCTCTCTCTCCTAGAAAATGAATAAATAAAATATTTTAAAAAAATAAAATCACAATGTTTAGCATCAATTACCCAAAAAGAATGATTTGTTCCCTTTATCAATATTTCACTATAGGGCTTTTCTGTCTCTTCAATCACAGAATGGTTTGAATTAGCAAAAACAGTTTATATATTCAATTGACCTATTTTTCTTAGCAACCAATTGTCTACCATTGTGCATTTAGAGGATAGGTGAATAGGTATTTCTGTGAACTCATTCTATACAACGTAAACTCAGGAGAAAGATACCAATAAACAGGCCAATTATGGATTTGAACAAGTGACTTCTTGAATCAGTTAGACTCTGAGCTGGAGACAAATGAGAGTAAGATAAAAATGGGAAGGTGTTCCCAGGAAGTAAGCTCCTATTGAAAAAGAGATGGCTCCGGGAAGACAGTGGGGATGAGGGAGGATATAAGGAGGACCATAAGACTAACACACTCATAAGGGATGATGGAATATGAATTAACATGTAATGAGAAACCTAATGAAAGAGATAGGAACCAAAGTAGTATCTGTTGGCTGTCTAATATGGGCCAGAAACTGTGTTGGGTGCTTTATATATTTAACATATTTGATCTTCACAGGAACCTAGCAAAGTGAGTAATACCATTATCTCTTTCTATGGGAGAGAAAACTAAAGTTCAATAATGCTAAGAATCTTAGCATTAAACTAAGAAGGAAAGTCTCAAGAGAGAGCTTCAGTAATATATGGGAAAGGGGCAGTTGACATGAGGCCTGTATGTTAAAATGTTTGTTTATGGAGATGTAAATGAGACTATATACAGTTAATCACAGCCAAGTCCATATGTGAGGAAGAGAACTTTAAAGTGATGGTCCTGCTTCCAGCCAAAATGCAATAGATAAAATTTCAGGAGTCGGTGGTAATTGCTGCCAAGGATAGCAATTAGGTCAAATACATTGCTCTATGTAATCCTACAAGGAATATTCTGCAAAGCATTTACTCTACCACTGAGTTACATCTCTATCATTCCTTGATTTTCTCTTGCATGTTCTTTAACAAATTGAATGTTACTCGTGATGCCTACTAAACACTGCAGCTAAGTAAAGCAAAGGTGGGAATGAATGCCAAACACATAATATTACTTACAAGCAACTCAAGTTATATATGTGCAACTATTTCAGCTGGAATGCTTTTTTTGCAAATATGTGTGTAGTGTGTGTTCATGTGTGTGTGTGGTACAGGTGCATGGCACATGTGTGTAGAGACCAGAGATCAAAATCTGAGGTCTTCCTCAGTTGCTTTCCATCTTACTCTCTGAGATGGGGTCTCTTACTAGACCTAGAGTTCATCAATTCAGCTAGACAAGCTAGTCAATGATCCCCAAGAATTTCCTGTCTCTTTTCCTCAGGGCTGGTAATACAAACATGCAGTACTATGTCTGGTAGTTTTACATGGGTGTTCAGGTTCTCATGATTATATTTCCCCACTGATACATCTTCACAGCAGCTTCTATATCGCTTTTGAGCTTGTTAACTGTGCCAAAGACATGCCTTGATCTTATTCAATTTGACAAAAGATCTTTTCTCATACTATATTCTATAATCCAACTGTCTTGTGAATTCAGACTGGCAATACTCTCCCCCCCAATGTTTAATAATAATAATAAATGCCCCCCAAAAGGAGCTGTAAAACTAATGCATGCTGTCGAGCATATCAGGCTTGCACCTTCCTTTCCCTGAGCTGTGAGAATGTTGACATTCCCTTGAGCAAAGGAGCCAACAATTGTGTTCGATTTTTGCAGCACATTCACTATGTTCAACTCAAGTGAGTGATCATCTAACTCCCAAATGGCTTAAGTCAGTTTTAGACTGAAAACAAATCTCAATGTTAAGAATATAAGGTACCAGAAAGTACTCCACTGGGGGAAGAGCTGGAGGATACACACACAAAGAATGATGAGCAGAGCTAATGCTGCAGTTTCTGTCTCAGTTTCCGTGTTTGAGGGTAGAGGCTATAGAAACAATCAGAGAAACCATCATTTTAGAGTGTCCAGCAATTGTTTCCACAATGAATTCCCTGAATACATGATTCTCTCAGACACACATGTTTCTTCAAACCTCCATTACTCTCAGAGTAAGAAAGTATTATTTAGATATTGTCTACAAAATAGTGTGGATATCAGTAGTGCTGGAGTTTGAAGAATAAACAAAGAATGAGTTCAAAGGTTGATGTTAACATAGATCTGGCCAAGCTCTGAGCAATGGACACCAAAGAGAGGGAAAGGGAATCAGAAACCATGAACCTGAAATAAGAAGCTTTTCTACTATGCACAAATGAAGTAGGCAACAAATTAACCTAGACATTAGAACAATCAAATGTAAAATAACAGTTGTTATCAAATATCAAAATGATTCTCTGAAGACTGTCACTGAGTTTTTAACATTTTACTGTGGGATTCCCTCTCCTCTCTACCCCCATCCCCAGGGTGATTATTATATAGTTGTTGAGATCTTAAGACTTGGCATAACACAGTCACAATTGAATCCAAGCATAAATAGACATATCCTGGATGTTGCTCAGAAAACACAACCTCTTCACTACTTAGTCTTACCCTGGTAAGAACTATGAGAGTACCTGCCTCACAGAATTGTTGGGGCATTACTGAGATAAGTACCTGACAAGCACATATTCAATAGCTGTGACCTGTTAATCTTAGCCATATTGCTGTGTGTGTACATGTTTGTATGCATGTGGGTACTTGTGTGGGTATGCAGGAACATGTGTGTGCATGTATGTGAAGACCAGAATATATTCTCAGGTGTCATTCCATAGGTATGCTATCCATCTCTTTTTGAGACATGGTCTCTCACTGGTCTCTGGAGCTTACCAGTTCAGCTAACTGGCTGGCCAGCAAGTCCCAGGTACCCTCCACCTCTCCAAAGTTAGAGTTATAGGCAAACACCACCAATTCTGACACTTTTATATGAGTTCTGGTTATCAAATTCAGGTCTTCATACTTACAAGACAAACATTTTCCTTACTGAACTATCTCCCCAGCCCCATATTCCCCTTTAGTAGCATGATTGCCTTAGATGATGTGATAGTATTGGGGACAAAGGAAATCAATACAGTAGTCCCTTATTACCTGGGCTGGATGCCTTGAATCTGTAACTTACTAAGAGTAAACATAGAAAATGACAGCTGCACCATTTCCCAAGAAGGCAGAGGCACAGCTGTGGTTGACTGAATGTTTGTGTGAGAAGCAGATTAAGTTGAAGGTTGTTGCCTTTAACTTTTCAAGCTCTGGAAGGAACAGCTTCCAAGTGAGTTGTGGGATCTTTGGCCTGGCACTTGCCTTCAGGGAGTTTGAAGGAATGAAGCTTTCTACTTTGGGGCTTAGTAGAACATTAAAGGATTGTAGATCTCTTTCCTCACACCACCCCATGTAGAAAGATCATCTCTCATTTTAAAAAGCTTTCATGTTTCAGGGTCTCTTGACACCGCAGATTCATTTTATATTTGAGTTTTATACTGTTATTTATTTGGGGGGATAGCCTATATTTATCTTCTTTTATGTTTTTCTTTTGGTCTCAATTTCATGTATTGTTCTTTGGGGGGAAATGCACTTTGGGTTCAGAAATCAGTTAATATTCATTAAGGGCAAAACACCCCTGTGAGTTTCTGAAATTGACAGATAATAGATCAACCTAAAAGTCTTTCAAAAACTACTTTTAAAACTATTTTTAAATGTTAAGGATACCACTTTGCAGCATGTATTTTAGTCATTTATTTTTACATACATAATTTAAGAAGTGACATGCAGGATGTTTTTAAAGCCTTTTATCTGTGGTTCTCTCAATAAACTTTTATTGTGGAAAGCTCATGGGTTCAATTAATTATGTGGGAAACTGAGGTTCCAAAGAGCTAACAGAATCATCCAAAGCAAGCAAACCATAATTAAGGGGTGAATACCATAAATATTATTTTCCATATTCCTAACACAGATGGTTGATGACGCACACTTTGAAATTTACACCATAAAATTCAATATAGAGCTCTAAGACATGGAGTCTCAAACTCTAGTTAAATTCATACAAATTGTCTAAGATTCCCCCAAAGCTTTGTTTTCCTTTTTAGGTTATAGCTAGTAATATGTATCGAATATATATATAATGCATATATATATGCATTTTAAATGTTTTAGAAGTATTTACTTATGAGTTCATCTGAAAACAACTCAATTACATATTAAATAAAACATAAGTTATGAAAACAGCTATGTTTTCTGAAACAAAAGAATGAGGTGGTCTAATTTTTTTTTCAGTCTCTTTAATGTCTGGGTTAATCGGAACTGACTAGATTCTTACATCTGCTTGTTATTCATCTCTTGTAACCTGCCACTTCTCACCGAAGCACAGGAAGAGAATCTGGACTCGGATTTGCATTGTAAAGGTGAGTATTTTAATAGCTTTTTATATAATTATAGGTTTTGTGTATATATATGTGTCATGTATGTGGGTGAGCTTGTGTGAGCATGCATATAGAGACCAGAGTTCATCAAATATTTTCTTCAGTTACACTCTTCCTTACTAGAAACAGGATATCTTTCTGAACCCAGAGCTCACCGATTCAGCTGGACAAGCTAGCCAGTGAGCCCTGGGGATTCCCTGAGGCAGCAGGCATGAGCCACCAGTCCAAGCATTTTGCATGGGTTCTGGGGATTCTGCTCCAAATCCTCATTCTTGTGAGGTAAGCACTTTGCCCACTGAGTTGCTTCACCAATCTTTAGTAGTGTTTTTGATACTATAGCAAAGCCTAGTAAGTGAAAGTTTCTTAAAGGTTGGTTTATAATGTAGAAACTGAAATCAAGCATAATACTGCCCTATTGAAATTCACTGGTGTCCTTTCTATTTTAAATGATCTTTTACCCATTTCTAACTTTTTAACATAGGTCATTTGAAAGTAATGTTTTACCTCATTATGCAGATTTCCCATCTTTTTGCATCTTTCAGTCTACAATGTTTAAGGAGACATATTCATTAATATCCCTAGCAAAATGCTTTAAGTACTGAGAATCTGTCAAGTTTATGGTGGCAAATATGAACTTTCCAAAATTCTAGTTTTTACTTGAAAGCTCAAATTTTATCACTGTCAACAAAAAATATCTATACTTTTTCTTTATGACAGGCTTACTTGACTCTTGTATATCTTATATACCAGTTGCCCCTCAAATTAAAATAGTGTTCCATCAGAATAAAAAGTAGCCATCCCAGCTTGCGTCCCAGCTTGCAAATACCACCATTGTGCTGTTTCTCTATCTTGTGCTACTCATTGAGTTCCAGCACTATTGAAACTACATATTCTCAAACATTAAGATTCAATAAAGTTAATCATTTTATTTTTAATATTTATTTATTTACTTACTTACTTATTTGCAAGCCAAGAGAGATAGAAGAGAGACAGCTAGAGAGAATAGATGCACCAGGGCCTCCAGCTCTGCAAATGGACTCCTGATGCATGTACCACTTTGTGCATCTGGCTTTATGTGGGTACTGGGGAATTGAACTCGGGTTGTTGGGCTCTGCAGGCAAGCATCTTAGCTGCTGAGCCATCTCTCCTGGCAGAGTTAATCATCTTTATTGTGTCATCAGGGACACTCTGAAGTGACACTAGATTTTGTTTAACTCCAAGTACATAATGGTGAAGAATACAGTGAAGACTAATGCACTTTGTTTTGTGCTAAGGTATCAGCGTTTGTACTTCTGAGACAAATATCAACACTAAAAAAAGCTCAGTATTTTTATGAAAGTAGTTTTGAGCCTGTAGACTTTCTGAAAAGGTCTTCAGACATCCAAGGTCTTGTAACACGCTTAGAAAAGCACTACTCAAAACACCAGCTTGATTGCTTCATATAATAGAGCTTGCAAAGCAAAAAAAAAAAAACCATAAATTTTGCTGACCACCTTTATTGGGCTATCATTTCCCAAAGAGGTGACATAATAAATAAATTAATTCATTAATCTTTTATTCTTTTAAAATAATCTTTAAAAATATTTTGGGTAGAGTTGATAAGCTAGGGGTGTGTAACAGAAGGTAAAAACCTCATCAGCACTTATAGATGAAAGGTCATGTGTCAAGTCATTGCTACAATACCTGGACAGTCCATATCTTATTACTTCACTCTTAGACCAATACACAATCAGAGAGGCAAAGAGTGTTTGGGAGTGGTGAAGGTGTAGCTCTGAGGCCCTGGGTTGGATTTGAAAGAGGGAGGAAGGGAGGAGGGAAAGAGAGAGAAAACACGAGTTTAAATTTTATTGTCTATGTTGACTATTTAAATAAAATAAATACATATGTCAATTTTTATGCATACATGTAATATTGTTGATCAATATTAAATAAAATAAATCAATAAATAGTAGGTTATTGCCCATGATAATGATTTATTTCATCATTCAAAATGCTAGATCTTGGGAAATGGCTTTAGGTTGTATTGAAGACCTTTGGTGTCTGTCTCACTGGCTTATCCTGTGTTGACTGATTGGCTGTGGCTATGGGTCTCTTGCTTATCCCACCACTCTCTGCGGGGTTCCATATGGATCCTCCACAGTAGGTCTGGGGTGGTTCATCTCTTGCCAGGATGTCAGCTATCGGCCTGTGGCTCGTTGGTAGGATTGGAAAGGCCACAGCTCTGTCGCTGCATTCTGAAAAATACAAACAGAATCTCTATTGGAGAGTGAGATCA
This sequence comes from Zapus hudsonius, assembly GCA_004024765.1. Lineage (NCBI taxonomy): Eukaryota > Metazoa > Chordata > Mammalia > Rodentia > Dipodidae > Zapus > Zapus hudsonius. Next base: position 108,365 of record PVHP010000399.1, on the reverse strand, counting down.
GTATAGGTTAACTTAGGTACATATTTCTGAATTAGCTAGATTCTGTTGTTAGTAGCCTCTTTGTAAATCACTTGTATAGTGCATTTCTTTTGGGGGCCCAAGATTTTGGTTCTCAGTGCATTTCGCCCTGAGTCCCTAGTTCCTGTTAATGGCTTCCCCTCACTGAGTGGATTACTTGGCCAAGTTAAAAGCTGTTGATTGCCTCCCCCAGGCTTTGGTGTGGTTCTCTGTTCTCACCCAGTAGGAAGTGTGTTCAGCCTACTCATGGCAGATTCGATCCTTTAGTATGCATATAAAGCCAGGTGCACAAAATGCTTTTACTAGTTACCTAGTAACTTGAAAGCTCATCAAAGCAGAAATTAGAGGCTTCTGAGATCTCAACACTAAAGGAAACATATAGCATGCCCTTCAAGGCTTGGGAAACATGGCAGAAAAGGGGACAGAAAAATTATAAGAGCAACAGGGTAGGATGGAGGATCCTTATGCATTGTCTCCACCATAGAGACTGGCTGGTGCATTGATAATTCCACAGTGAATACCTATAACCCCACTGAGGAGGGTAGAGGGACCATAAAAGCATAAGCAGATGAGTATATGACCAATATGCAATATAGTTATAATAAATATTTTTTTCAAAAGGCTTTAAATGTACCTAAACTTTCACATTCTAAACATCACATCTTTTATCATGGCCTGAATCTCTATGTGTGGCTATGAAAGATCTTTGTGTTGTCTGGAAAAGAGAAAGGAGACAGAAATTGGGGGGGGGGCGATTTTTGGGTATCCAAGGTATGGAAAGAGTAGAGTATGTCCAGAATACTAAAGCTAATATTTGTTGAGTACTTCCCTTTGGCCTGGGATTGTTCCACAGTTTTGTGAGGTAAATTTATTATTCTCTACTTTTTATAGATAAAATATAGATGTCTGGGCAGTTCTGAAAGGAATAAAAAAGTGGTTAAGCATTTAAAACAATTTTTGCTCTTAGTAAACTGCATTATAAGTGTAGGTTATTCTATTATACTACAGTATGCCATCTCTATTGTAGACTAAGTTACAATTTAAAGATGGTCTTTGCTTTTCTAAGTATTTGTCAATAGCAATATTTTAGCAGCAGTGTTTTATATAAAAGGAAGGAAAGATGTTCGCAGATTCATTGGTAAAGAAGCTGGTTCTGTAATGTGGTTACTAGTTAAAGTGGGTTAGCACCACTAACAGCAGGACACAAGAGAGATTACAGCTCATATTTCTGACTCACCTGATTCAATGACACCCAATTCCAGCCTCTTCAGCAAGCTAGGGGTTGAGGGTTGAATTCCTCAGCTGAGTTTAAACTGCTGATTTGCTATTTACTGAATTCTTTTTTTCCCTCTTTCTCTTTGTGTTTCTGGCCTTTGTCTGCAAGTGGTCATAAAAGTTTCATATAATGACAGGTAAGGGACTGGGAGAAGAAGCAAGCCTATGAAATCTGACACTCAAAAGATATATTTTTCTTGCTATATACTCCAAACAAAGCATTTTTCTGAGCATTAAAATAATAACAACGAAAGAATCCTGGTCCTTTCCAAAAGTGAATTATTTGGCATAAAAATCACTTTGTCCCATAAGTATAAGTTGGATTTTAGACACACTTGCATCTTTGGAATGTCAGGAGTCTGAAAATGGACAATTTGCAAATTCTGAAGTGTAATGGCAGAGGATTATTCCTTCTCTCCCTCCTCCTCTCTCATCCTCATTTCCATTTTCTTTTCCTTTCTTCTTTTATTTGAGGAGGAATTTAGATGTGTGTGATTGTGGGTCTTATTGCTGCACAATCCAATCCCCCTAGCAGGCTACAGCAAATGTCTGAAAGTGTATTGTCTTCAGAGGGTCAGACCATACTAAATTTGTGAAACCTTGGATTTTCATATTTCTCTAAGATAAATATCAAGTGGAGATGGCATTTAAGCATTTTATTAATTTGAGATCATATCCATGTTTACCCAAAATGTATTTGTTTACTGATGCATGCAAGGACCGCCTGATAAGACAGTCTGTAAAATGGAAGTCCCTGATATGTTGAAAGTGTGTGTGTTTATCATGAAATGTATTGGAATTTATCACGTGCCTTTCTTATACCTGTTAGGGTGATCAAGTGGTTTTTGTCCTTTATAGTTTGCTGTATCATAGTAACTGATTTTTGTATGCTAGCACAGCTTGCTTTGCGGGGATAAATCCCATTTGGTCATATTGTACAATATTTTTCTATGAGTTCAGCTTGCTGTTATTTTGTTGAGAATTTTAGATTCATACTCCTTGTAGACGTCAATCTATAGGGTTTTTTATTGTTTCTGCTATAGGCTTCATAAGTTAGAAACTGCTCTCTACTTCGGTTTTTTGGAAGTTTGTGTGAATAATTCCTTTAAGATTTAAAAAAATTGATAAAACTATCTGAGCATGGGGTTTTCCTGTGGAAAGTTTAAAAATTACTAGTTTGATGCTTTGTTGTTTGTCTTTTCATGTTTTCCATTTCTTCTTGAGTCCGTTTTGAGAATTGGTATTTTTATAGAAATTTGCCTATTATTTTGATCATCTAATTTGTTGGCATGAAATTGTTCCTCTCATTCATATTTGACCCTGTGCAGGTACTAATCTGTTGGGGTGACATGATTTTAGACAAAGATTACATGTAAGAGTAGGCTAAGAAAGTAATTGTCCTTGTAGATAGTCAATTACTCTTCATTTAACAAATATTTACTTAATGCCTTGCTTGCTCCATGCATGGATTTTGGTTCTTGGAATAAGGGATGCACAAGAGACAACACCTGGTCCTTATGTCATCAGCATTGTCAAAAAGGTGGCCAAGTATAAAATTATAAAATACATAATATATTCTCTGGAAGAATCTTTGTTATTGAGCATATTTTAATATGTATCAGCTTGTCAACATATTAGACATTATATGTTTATCATAATAAATGAACACAACAAAGATAGGCTGCCCATCAGGTTAAATAAATTCTAATAATGAATCTTCCTTCATATACACTTAGATTTGGAGACTTGCGAGTATGAAGAGGGAGAGGAGAAAGTAGATATTTATTCTACTTTAGGTAATATTAGCATTAGAGTATTAGGGATGTTTTGACAATATCCATTGGCTGATTTCTTTCTAGAACTTTGATTTAATGGAATCTTGTATGAACCACATAATCGAGTTTGCTTTACGAGTTCCCTTGTGATACAAATGTGAGGCCTCTGTTGAATAACAAAGTCATGACCACATCTCAAACGATGCGAGATATTTCACCTGTCATCCCATTTTACTGTTGTAGTATTTGCTTGACTTGTCCTTTACTATTCTCATAGATGTGAGAAAAAACAGAGTGAAAGAGATGAAGTGATTGGCAGGAGGTTAAATATCAGCTATTTCCATCTTGGTCCTTGATTTGTTCTTGTTTTTAAATACATTTTATTTATTATTTTTGGAGAGAGAGAGAGAGAGAGAGAGAGAGAGAGAGAGAGAGAGAGAGAGAGAGAGAGAGACTATAAGTGCACCAGAACTTCTTGCCACTGCAAACAAACTCTAGATGCATGCACCAACTTGTGTGTTTGGCTTTATGTGGGAATGGGGAATCAAACCTAGGCCAGAAGGCATTGTAAGCAGACACCCTATCTTGGCACTTGAAATGAGGTCAGCCTGTTTGTGTGCTTAACCAAAGGGAGCTTGAAAAATCAGGAATAAGCCTGTTTCATAGTTTCTCTAATCATTCTTGTTTTGCTCATTCACTGGATTTCCTTTCTTTCCTACCATTACTCATTTCCTTGTGTCTTTCTTTTTTCTTCTGTCCTTCCTTCCTTCTTTCCTTCCTACCTTTTCTTCTTCCTTTTGAGACAAGATCTCATATAGCCCAAACTGGCCTCAAACTCACTATAAAGCCAAGGATGACCTTGATCTTCAGATTCTTCTGTCTCCCTAGTGCTTAGACTAAAGGCCTGGTTTGCCTTGCTGGTGATCAAACCTAGGGCATCATAATACCTGTCCAGCGCTCTACCAAGGAAGCTATATACCCAGCCTGCCTGGGTCTTTATCATCTTATTTTTTTTAGTTTTTTTTTTGTTTTTGATCAAACCAGAGCCTTGTGTATGCTAAACACATCCTGTACCACTGAACTACATTCCTATCCAATCTTGATTATTAAACACAAATCTTTGACCTTATATTTTGAAGCCACTACTTTGGGGGGAACTAATTTGGATCCCTGTTTCTGGCTGACTGACCTCAGAATGGTTAGCTCAACTCCTGATTTTGGCCCTCATTGACCTTTAATGTAGCAAATAAAATCCTGAGTATATGGTGTTGGTTGCACAGTGTGGTTATGGTTTATATTATTTTCATATTTACCAAACCATCCAAAGAGGATTACAGCTTACTAATAATATAAATCAGAATACTTCTAAAGTGGAAAATAGTGATCACATCTGATGTATATACTGAAGAAAGAAACATTTTTGTTGCATGTCTTTTGGGTTTCACTAACTGCTAGGCTAGTAGTCTGTGATGCTGGTAAATAGAAAAAAAGGTCAAATACAAGTTGACCATTTAGTCCTTTGAAAGGATCCTATCACCAGAAAACAATCCAATTAATGAAGAATTTTTCATATGTGTTCATTTTAAAAGTTAAGGTGACAATAGAATGACATTAGTTGGTCAATTAAGACATTTTGGGAACATGTACAAGCCATTGTCTGCTTAAGTAGCTAGTTGTTTTGACAATATTTAATCCCATCACAAAACTAATGTGAGGTACTTTGTGAGTGGTTCTTCTTCAGTTTAGTCTAAACGATAGCCCTCTTGGATAGACCTTATCTAAATGGAAGGCTATTTACTTGATAGACCTAAGTGCCATCTGTACAGTTAACATATTCTCTGTGAGGCAGCACGTCTCAGCACCTTGGACAGCACCTGGGCCAGCACACTAATTTTAGAGCATGCAAATCAAATATTAACTTCAATTGACTAATTATGTTAAGTTCTTTATGAAGACAATCTCATTATTCAACACAATGACACTGAGGTACATGATGTCATTTTTCTTCCTTTATAATTGAAGAAACTAAAACTTAGAGACAACATTATCTTGCAAGTAAATGACTAAAATGAATTGTGGACCCAGGAAATTTAATTCCAAGTTAATATGTTTAACAACTATGTTAGTCAGCTTTTTGTCACTGTGACAAGATTTCTGAGCAAAACAAAAGGAGGAAAGATTAATTTGTACTCATGGCCTCAGAGTTTTCTGTCCATTGTGGCAGGGAGGGAGTGGAGAAACAGAACAACTCACATCACAGTGTCCAGGACACAGGGGCATGAGAGTGCCTGCTTCAAAGGCCTCTGCTTTTCCCTTATTCCATTGTGTCCCCAGCCTATGGTGTGGTACTTCCCACACTCACTGGTGTCTTCCTGCTTCCTTAAAACCTTCTGCGCAAAAGACCCTCATGTTGTCAGTTACATGTAGCCAGCCTTGTCTCTTTCAATATGCACTCATTTACTTATATAATTTATAAAATTAATAGCATGGTGGTGCACACCTTTAATCCCAGCACTAGGGAGGCAGAGGTAGGAGGATTACTGTGAGTTTGAAGCCAGCTTGAGTTCCACCAAGTCAGCCTAAGCAAGAGTGAGACCCTACCTCAAAAAATTTTTCAAAGAAAAAAACAAATCAAAAGAAAAGAAGTAAGGTTGTGTATATAAATCTTATTAATTGCTTAAGACAATTACAAGGAACAGCAAGTCCAAAATGGCTATCCTCTACCAGGCTCTCTTCCTAAATGCTCATACATCAATGTACCTTTCCGCAGAGACACGGCATTTTCATGAACTTCCTGATTAGGTATTTCAAACTACAACTTTGAATGAACTTGGATAGCCTTGAAAGTATTGACCAAAGCTTAAAGGCACTTGTAGTCCCTTAACATGAAGATAATCAATATGAATTTACTATTACCATAACCTTTTACAACTCATGTGGCATAAAATTGTCATCTTTTCTTGTTTAAAAATCAAGATACTGGGCTGGAGAGGTGGCTCAGCAGTTAAGACACTTGCCTGCAAAACCTCACAACCAGAGTTTGATTCCCCAGCACCCATGTGAAGCCAGATGCACAAAGTGGTGCAGCATCTGGAGTTTGCAGTGGTTGGAGGCCCTGGAATACCCATTCTCTCTCTCTCTCTCTCTCTCTCTCTCTCTCTCTCTCTCTCTCTGCTTATAAATAAATAAAATATTTTTAAAAATCAAAATGCTATATTTATCTATATCATGTTTGAAACTGAGTAAAAGCTGAATTTTAAATATTTTATACACATACAATTTATATGTACTTATCATTAGTGGTTTTTGATCCTTTGACTTTCTTGGAAATAAATATGGGAGCAGTCAAAGTATCTTTTTAACTTTTTGTTGACAGCTTCCTACATCTAGATAACTCACTGCTGTCATAATCCCTGCCCATCACACTCCTGAATTTCTTTTCCTTTCCAACTATTCTCTCTTCTATTTTAATGTTGTCATTTTTTCCCCTATGATGCAAGCCTTGTGTAGATAGCATCAGCCACTGTGAGGTCATAAATTCTGTGGCGTCCTCCCCTTCCTGTGGCTCTTACATTCCTATCACCACCTTTTCCACCATGGTCACTGAGTCTTGGAGAGTGAGCCACTGTACTTCTAAAAAAATAATTAAGAATAGCCTTGCAGAAGACCTGCACATGCATTGATGTTCTTTTCTTTGAACAAACTCAGTCTTTTGACAAAATAGAGGCAATACTTTCCTACAAATACTGGAAAATGACAGAACAAGTCCATCTTCAGGTATTACTGGTAAGTAAATTAATACAAGTTTGAGCATGAATCCTTAATATTAAAACAAATTGAAAAATCTGATAACAGACCACTTCTTGGCATTCCTGTTCAGAAAATCTTACTTCTGTCTTAAAAACAAACTGACTCGTGTATATTGTGCTTCCATTGGCCATGTAAATTACACCTACTATGATAAGTTCGGTGGTTCCCTGGCTGCCCTGTAGCGCACATATCAGGTGAGCTTGTGGAAGAACGTCCACAAGCTCCCTCAGTTACTGTCTGGAGATTAAAGATTCGCATAGAAAGATCAACTGTCTGATGCATGGTGATGATGTTATTGCTGAGCTGCACCATCTGTTTCAAGCCAGGAATCTTCAAAGATGTTAAAAATAATGTTGCGCAATGATATTTTAAGAGGCATTATCAGTGGTTTTCCAATGCTTTTGATTGACTGAAATGGATGAGAGTGCTAGCCAGTGAGTCTCAGAAATTGAAGGACTTGTTGTAAATAAATAGCCTATGCACCAAAATGAGTCTTTCTTAACATGTTTAGCAAAGGCAAAAATAGTATGCTCCAAAGTGTGTGAAGATGCATTCATAGGCACACCAATGCCTGAATCTGAAGAACTTAGAACACAGAATCTAAATGCAATAGTGCTGACGTGCTGAAATTAATTACTATTTGTTTAAAGTGGGGCCTGAGATCTGTCCATAGCAACTGTAAGAAATGACGATGGATGCAATGCACATCTGAGTACTTTTCCCCTAAAGATGAGCTAATGTCTTCATTTTCCATTTCCCATTCCTCTCTCAAGTAGACCAGGCCCATACGACTAAGTTTATCAATAGTCTCTGAAACTGTCACTTCCAGACCAGGGCAAGTTGGAGCTTGTATGCATTTCCTATCACTGATCCCTGATGGAGAGCATGTGTTCCAGATGTCATAGAAGAGGGAGCTCTGCTTGGGTAATATTGAGCTGTGATGGGAATGAGAAATAAACTTCTATTGTGTTAAGCCCCAGAGAGTTCCAGGTTGTCTATCGCAATTAATAACTTTGAATAATGCAATCACAATTATCAGATGGCATTGAGATTTCTCATCACTAAGGAAAGATCTCATTTTCACCAGTAAATCGAGCATGTCAAGAAAGATTTCTCATAACAAAGGAAGGAAAATATCTATACTCATGCTATGAGTAATTGACACTATGATAGTGCCTTTAAACATGATGCCAATCACTGGGTTCTTGAGTTCTTTTTTCTTTAAAAAGAATGAAACTTTAAAAAGATGATAGATATGAAAAATAAATATTTCTGCCAAATCAATGTTATTGTGGTCTTATTTGTAGGCTGGAAAAACAGTTTAATTCCAGGATACCCCCACCCAGATTGTGGCAAAACCACCTCTCCTGAAAAAAAACTTCAGTGTCCAAAACATTGATTAAGGGGCTGGCGAGATTGCTCAGTGGTTAAGTGCTTGACTGCAAACCCTAACATCCTGGGTTCAATTCCCCAGTGCCCACATAAAGCCATATGCAAAAGTGGTACATGCATCTGGAGTTTATTTGTAGAGGCTGGAGGCTCTGGCTTGCTCATTCTCTCTAGCATGCCCATTCTCTCTGTCTTCTCTCTTCTCTTCATCTCTTTCTGCTTGCAAATAAATAAAAATATATTTTAAAAAATTGATTAACAATAGGGTTACATTCTGGAAAAGGCTCCATTACCTGATTCATCATTGTGTGAGCATGACAGAATGTATTTTCACAAACAAAGACAAACTGATGTCAGTGGGCAATGCAGTCTTATAAGACCATCATTATATAGTTTGTTCATTGTTGACTAAAATATCATTATGTGATGCATGACTGACCTTGTTCCATTTTTCGAGTGGAGTGTACCATATTAACTAGATTCAAATGCAGTATGGAGTGAACAGAATGGAAGAGTAGAGGAGTTCCTCAACTCTTTCAGCAAGCTTTTGTCATGACCTATCTGCCCATGGAGAATGACTTCTATGGGAAACCTCATTTTCATGACAAAAAGCATCTGCCACATTATCTTAGCCACAGCATGTGAACACAATGAAACAATCATCTGCTAGGAATCCTTGGCCATAAACTGCATTTGGTGACCCATTACTGACTGCAGGATCGTAGTGATTATAAAAGACTATAGTGCCTGGAAGATTACTGCCTGTGACTTATGACAGAGACATTGCTAGAAGGTTTGGGTCAGAAATATGTCAACTTTCTAGACCTATTCCAGGGAAAGAAGTCTTTATTTTCAGGATATTTTGAGGGTTTTTTTTTTCCATTATTGTCTGAAAGTCTATATCTTCCTTTCTCCATAGTGGCTGCCTTTGTGCTTAAAAGATGAGACATATAGAGGGAATCTATAATTTCACCAGGTGCCCAAGTAACTACAAGATAGTCTTTCTCCCACACAGGTTCTAATTCTTGTAGAGGGCACCCATTAGCATAGTACTCTGCCTCATGTCCCTTCTTCAACCCAGGGAAGGAGGACTGTCTTGTCAATTGTGTAATTTGAGAAAAAAGAACTGAGACTATTTATTTTAGTCTCTCTCCTCTTTTCTCTCTGAGATTTATCTGGTTTTAGATAGCATATGCTGGGGTCCCCTTTTAGACACAAGCAAGCTTCATGGTAAAAGCTCTGCTTTTTCAGAGAGAGGCTACAACTTTTCTGTGCTGCTCCTAAAGAGTGAGTGAAGTGGTATAATTCTTAGATTCAGCATGAGGAAATAAATTCCCTCTCTTCAGATACCTAAGTTCCACCCTTCAATTGAGCGTTAAGTTTGCCTCACTCCTTTGTCCCTTAGCTCAGAACTTGTTGAGGGTAATAAGCCAACCAACTCAGGCTAGAACCATTCCAAATATGGAAACTCGGGCCATGAAGTTTTCAGATTATCTGTATTAGTTTAAGATAAAGAGGGAAAGGGATGAGAGAAGGAAATGGAGGAACAGATCAAGGAGGAGAAGGAGTGAGATTTGCAAGCAGATACAAAGATGCTTCACGGAATTTAAGGAAAACAAACATACAAGCTACTGGACCTCAGCAGGGAAATGGAAGTAGGGAATGTGAAGCCTGCTGGATTCTCTCCTCTTTGTATCTCTGGGCACTGCTTTCATTCTTTTTCTGCAGACAAGTTTCCTGTACATTTCCATGCCACATAGAATTTGTTCATATTTTAACTTATTTTCTTCATAATTTTGAAGGTGTCCTTTCATGCCAATCTGATTTTCATTTTTAAGAGATCTGTGGGTTGTGGGACACAAAGAAATCATATTGGATCCAAAGCAGAAGCTTCCTTCACGCTGTCTAGTTTTCAAAGTGCAGGAGTGCTATGCAGACTTCTGGCAGGAAAAACTGCCAACAGTATCGCCCTGTGGTGAAACCTGCATTCTATAATACTGATCCACCAGGCAAAATGTGCCCTCTGGGGCCATAGTGGCAGGACTGCTATGGGGTAACTAACTGCTCTGTGATTAGATTGGAGGCCTGGTCCATAGGAGGGAGCTCATGCCTGGTACTAAACACCAGATCAAAAGCCCATGGGCCCTAGGGAAGAATCTGCTACTGCTGTGCTATAATCAGTTGTGTTGTCAAACTGTTTTCACAATATTTATCTTTATATCCACAGAAGAGCTCTGCTCTCAGCCTTAGTCTGAAAGGCTTTTCCTTTTTTCTACAGTGGGAAGTAATTAATGCAGAGTTATTACTGGTCAAAGTCTGAAAATAAGTGACTTAAATTATATACATCATTTTCTCCAGGGCTGGAGGGATATCACAGAAGATGTGATGTGTCAGAGGTATACTGAGGCCCATGCCACAGATGGTGGTGATGCATGCTGAAATAGGGGCCAGGTCTCTGCCTAGTACACTAGAGCCCTATCTGTGTATATTAGCCTGGTGCTGTTGGGGGGGGCAGAGAGTTGAGATAGCCACTGGCCATCAGAGCTGATGCTAGGCTGGGTCCCACCTAAGCTTCTCAGTGACTGAGGCCTACGTTCTTAGGAGGACTGTATGCTCCAAGCCCACCCCAGGCTAAAAATGATGTAGCCAAATCTCACATCTGTCCCACTGGTGTATAGATTTTGGCATAAAGCCAAGGAAATCAAGAGGCTCTATTTGTGAGCTCTGACCTGGGAATGGGGCCTTCAGTTTCTACCAGGTGGTGGGTCTTAAACATGGCAGGTCTGGCGCTGAGCTACAAGACAAAGTTCTGTGCTAGGTTTTATGCTCTGATCCCTAATGGGTGGGGTTCTGCTCTCTGATCTGCTGCCCGAGGTTAGAGAAGGAAGGAGGCCATCAGTCAGTGGACTGACTAATGTAGTTCAGTCACTGTGTGCACTAGCTTTCACCTTGGTGGGCCTAGTACTGTGTTTCAAGTCTAAAGCCTGGACTCAATTCTCTCTCCTATCACCAGGCAGGAGGCTGCTTGAAGTTGAGGTGACAGGGGAACTCCTTCCCTACCTTCTTCAGTATGACTTTCACACTGTTTGACTAAAAGCAGACAATATGGTCTGTGACTTGATGTCCTTAGTTTTTAGAGGGGTTCTTTCATTTGTGAATAGCTGTTCATCTTGGAGTACATCTTACTCAGCTGCTATCTTGCTCCACTTCCCTCTCCTGATATTTTTAAATGAAGTTCACACTACCAATATTTTCTGTTTTCTTGGATGTTTGCTGTTATCCAAAACCATTATTTGAATAATAATATTTTTAGTTTATAAGATCTCTTTGTTCTCTTATTGTTCCTTTTACGTAGCTACTGTTCTTAATTTATGGACATATTTTATTAATTTAATATTAAATTAAATACCATTATATGCTCCTGGAACAAAACCCAGGTAAAAAAATGTACAGTGGACAAACAAGCTTTCTTTCTTCTGGTCCCCACTCCTAGAGATAAGCTTGTTATTAATTTTTAATGTATTCTTCCAGAGACATTTCATGCATTTTAAAAACTTACCCTTAAAGGCATATTCTTGGATTTGTTTGAAAACACAATTTGAGTTTTGCTTTTTCTAATTTTCATGTCTTTCCTAAATTACCTCATATTTATTGGTGAGCAGATCTTCTCTTTCTCTTGGAATTTTCAGTTCATGTTTCTGGTCTTATTCATGTGATTTATTTTTTTACATAGTAATGACTTAAATTCCTGTGTAAAAATGAACTAGACTGCTCTATTTTCTGTGTATCAGATATGGATTTCTTTGTGTGGTGTGAGTCCACACCTATTATTATCCCTGAGTGAAAAAGGCGCTTGTTCGTGTGCGGTAATGGTAGTAGAGAGAGAATGGAAGAAGTCAACATACAATATTTATTTCAGAATAGGTGGTGGCCCATTTCCTGGGCAGACGAATGAGTGAAATCCAGAAACCATCCAGGATCCTTACTCTTTTTCAGGGAATTTGCTCTTTCTTTCAATTCTAGTTAATAGCATATTTTCCTTTTTCCTTCTCACTCTCACATTCTGCCTGCTGGTAGTTTGGTGTGGATTTCAGTTTTGTTCCCTCCATACTATGTCCTTCTTTGCATCTATCCAGGAGGATTCATAGTGTACAGGAGAGTCATAGTAGTCACTAACATCTCTCATCTACTGGCTCCCTAGCTGAATGTTCTTAGAACACATTGGACATTGATTGTTGATTCAGTGCAAACACTCCAATCTCTCCTGTTATGAAATTTGTTTAATAAGGTGAAAGGATATGCCATGCTGAAGGTGGGTACTTTTCTACAGAAAGGTATTTTTTGATAGAAGAGGATTGTCAATCTGTCCTCAGAGTATTGGAGGTATATTTTGGGGGAGGTCTAGGACAGGGAGGAGACGAAATGCTATTTTTATGTATTTGTTTCTGTATACCTCCCCACTCTCCATCTGCAAGGCTGGTATTTTCATGAGAAACACCTGGCAGCCCTGTCTGTTTCAGGGCTTTGCATTAATAGGAACAAGCAAAATGAACTTCAGTTATTATTTTCTTCCTCACAAATAAAGTATCTCTCAATGGTTGCAGCATTTTGGAATTATCACAGTTTTATCTCCATAGGATAATTTCTCATTTGCTATTTTGAGGTATGTTCTCTTCTTCTGATAGTGTGGCTTCTACCAACACTATAAAATTAGAAGGAAAAAAACTTTAGAAGTTGCAAAACAGCTGATTAACAGTAATGCTGTGGCCTTATTAAGTTGAGGGATGTCACGCTGTTTACCCATTCACACATACTTATTGATTTAATGTTTTGTAAATTTAGCTCTCTTCAGTCTCAGCTGATGTGTGGGTACATATACCAAGCGGACTGATACTTATGCCATAAGTGAGAAATAACTTGATAATTTATGAGTGGCGAAAACCCAAAGACAAACAGGTTTTCCCTCAGGAAAGGAAATAACACATGTGGCACCCTTTAGACAACTCTTCTATGACACTTTCATTTGGAGAAAGTGCACACTTGCTGGTGGAGAGGCAGGGGAAAGAGCTATACAACTTAGTCAAACTGCATTTCCTTTTATGAGCCGTCTCTGAGAGAAATGTACCCCAGTAATGGATTTTCCTTTTTCTCTGCATCTGTACAGAGGTTTAGCCTCTGCTAATGAGGAACTCTAGCAGTCTAGATGGGGCCTGAAGTTATAGGGATAAAACCACAGAGATGTCATCTTGAGGGCATAACTCGTGAAAGGGGCTTATTTGACCTCTGGAATATACCTCCCTTTCCTTCCTGCCTCTGTGTAACTGCGGAGCTTTGATTTTTTTTTCTTTTAAGCAAGGGAGGTGGATTTGGGTACAAAAGACCAAGTTCTTATAGTGGAGAGAAGACCTCTCTTTGGGGAAGAAAATCAGGGCAGAATTGCTTGGAAATTCATGCAAATGAATACCCATCCAAGCAGCTATCTTTACTCAGGCCAAGTGGTTATTACTTAGGTTGTGTTTAGTCTGATCAAAACATCTGCATGGAGCAGGAAAGTAGGTCAGATAGGGCAAAACAATGGCCCTACTTACATGCATAGGACGTATCCACACAAGCTGCCATGAGACTCATTCCCACATACACATGCTCAAAGATAAGTATGCGAATTACTAAAGCCAAAAAGTCAAGAGACAATTGAGAGTCTACTCTCCTTCAACTTTTCCCTCTTTACTCTCTACACATTTAGAAAAGTCTATGGATGCCCAAAGATCACCTGAGCCAAAAAGTTGATCTGAAATGCAAAGACCTCTTCCCTGTAGCAGAGTCTCTCAGAGACTAGGGCTTTCATGCAGAACGCAAGCTTCTTCAGCTCATTTTTGTGACCAGCCCTCATAGAAGAGACGGAGAATAAAATCAGGAAGATGATTCAGAGATTGTGATGGGGCAGCAATTCTGGAAACATCCCGTACATGTTAGTTAAATTGCTTTTAAAGAGCCCAACACTAATCCTTGGAAATGATGATCAATCATTCGTGGTCATCAGCTCTAGTTGACAAATGCTTTTATCTGGACAAGTTTCTGAGAAATTTTTGGAGATTTTCAGTGAATCATATTAAAGTTCAGACTTTTTATAAAAGGATTTTTTTTGCTGAAAGGTTTTTAAGAAAGCTACAACCTGAAATCTTTTCAGAAAAGCTCCTTTCCACCTTGAAGCCATTATGAACCTGCTGTGTGACAATCCCTTAAAATTCTAAGAAGTCCATTGCTTGCCAGAGAGCCTGTGAGTCCTTGGGAAGATTTCGTCTATTTAAGAGCCTGTTAGTCTCCATCCTAAGTCATTCTGAGGTCTTAACCAAGTCTTAGAAGTCTATCATAGATTGAATCTTTGCCTGGAAGTTGTCTCTTAATTGGAGAATATTTTTCCATTTCTAAGTGATTGAGAAGTGACATAGTTTTCCTTCAAATATAAAAGCTCCTGAATCCTTTAAATTTTGTTGAAAATTGAGCAGTTGCTGTGTGAGTTTTCTAATTCTCTACACAGTCCTGCACCATAGAACATTTTGTCTAACATTGGACTAATGTAAAACACTTGTCCCAGGGACTGGTGAAATGCTCCAGCAGGTAAAAGCACTTGCTGCACAGCATGAGGACCTGAATTTGATCCATAGCACCCATTAAAAATCTGGGAGTGGTTGTGTGAGCTTTTAACCCCAGTGCTGAGGGAGACAGGAGATTCGCCGGGGCTCCCTGATTAGGGAGCTCCAGGTTCAGGGAGAAATTTTGTTTCAGGAAAGAAAGATGGAAGATCAATAAAAAAAAATCTTCCTCTGGTCTTTGCACATGTGGCATACACATCTACGCACACACACACGCACACACACACACACACACACACACCACAATCTGCACACAACTACACCCTATACAGCAGTTCCATACCATCATGTCACCTAATTACAATGTAGCCCAGTTCATATTAGTAGTCTATGAAATTTGCATAATGATAAAATCACTTAATGCCATTCTCAGAATGAACACTTGTTATTAAGCAATACATGATTGTAACAAATTGCTAAAAATTAGCAGCTTAAACACAAATTTACATTTCTGACAGCTTCTGTGGACTAGGAGTCTGGTGGGGCTTGTCTGAATCTTCTCAAAGGCTCATAGTGCTTCATGACAGCCCTCTGCAGCCTCATCTGCAAGAGAACTAGGGAGAGATCTGCTTCCAAGTTCCCTCATGTTGATGGCAGAAGCAATTTTCTTGGGCTGCAGTCATATGAATGGAGTCCTTCTTTCGTGTTGCTCTTAGCGCTTGAACAGTGCTGTGAGGTCCTTGCCATGTGGCTCCTTCACATCTCTTTCTCTTTATAAAATGGAACCAGTCCCTTTTCAGAACTCACCTGACTGGATCAAACCCACACACAGTAATCTCCTTTTGATTAATTCAAAGTTAAGTGATTAAGAACTTTCATTACACCTGTACGAGTCATTCAGTGATATAATATGTCCTAATGATGGATGGCTACAATGCTGGAAGGGTGACCATGGATGCCATCTAGATTCTACCCAGCACAGGTGCTTTTTGGTTCATCTCTCTTCTCCCATTTTACTACAGGCCGTCAAACAGTCCTTGGCTGAAACATCAGTGATATCCATGGAAACCTCATTAGCATATCATCCACTTAGTATATTGACTTTATTTTCTACTCCGCTCTCATGTTAGTTTCTCGTTTTCTCTAGCTTCCAGTCTTCCTTTCGGCCCTTTCTGACAGCTTTTTGGGACCTTTAAGGCTTCTGTTAAGACCACTCTCAAACCTTTAGGCTTTCACTAGCTTTCTTCTCCTGCCTCTTCCATCTTCCACCAACCATCAGTCCCAAAGCCAATGATTTTCTGACAGAAGGAGTAACACAAATAGCACAAATCTGTCAGAATTCCAAGCATAGGTCTGTATTTGCTAACAGATTTGCAACCTATTTTAAATCAGTAGGTATTTATTTACTTATTTTTATTTACAAGGAGAGAGAATGGGCATGCTAGGGCCTCCAGCCATTGCAAACAAACTCTAGATGCATGCACTACCTTGTGCATCTGGCTTTACTTAGGTACTGGGGAATCAAACCTGGGTCATTAGGCTTTACAGGCAAGTGCCTTAACCACTGAGCAATCTCCCCAGCCCAAGTCAGTAAGTTTTACAGTAGCTTGCTACACTGCTTTGGAACAGGGATGCAGATTTTAGTACTCATACCATTTTGTACTGCTGCTATCAGAAATGCCTCAAGTGTATCATTGCCTTGGGGCCTAAACCCATACTCACACACTACCCAGAAATGATGATGCACATGGGAGATGCCTTAAGGAGAAGAAAAAGGACCTTGAGGCAAGTCTGGTATTTGGTGCTACTAATCTTTGAGGAAAGAAGTTTTTCTTAGTAATAGATGGGAGGTGGAGCAGAGCCTTCAGCAGACGAACCTAGTGTGCAAAAGTCAAGGTACACAGCTTGACAAAGAGGAGGAAAGCAGGTGTGGAAGTGAGTTGAAACTCTGTGGTGATTTGAATGTAAAATGTCCCCCATAGGCTCATGTGTTTGAACACTTGATACCCATGGTAAGGCCCTGTTGGGAAGGTTGTGGAACCTTTAGGAAGTTGAGTTTTGCCAAAGGAAGCATATCACAGGAGTGGACCTTGAGGTTTTATAGCCTTGCTGAAGGAAGTGTGGCACTGGGGGCAAGATTGAGGTTCATTGGTCCATCCCTTGTGGGTGTTCACTAGCTGGCTCACTTGTACTGCTGCCTCCCAGCTGATGTGAGAAGATGTGATGACCAGCCTCTGTTCTGCCATGCTTTCCCTGCCATGATGAAACTTCCCCTTGAGACTGTTAAGCCAAAATAACCCTTTTCCTTCCATCAGCTGCTTTTGATCAGGTGTTTTGTTCCAGCAATGAGAAGGTAATTGCTACAAATACATAACAAATTTTATGTGATTAAACTATAGCAGTCCTTACAGGAAAACACACAGAATTTTAACAGTTACATATGTTTTCAGTAAAGGAGCTTAAAATCAGTAGCATGTCTTCATCACAAGAAGCTACAAAAATAAAGCTGAATGAAAGGCAAAGTGAGTACTAACAGAGAAGTGTTAGTTGTAAGGGAAGATGATGTGAAAAAGGAGAATCAGAAAAGAGGGTAGAAGTGGCAAAAACTGATTCTAAGCAAAGACTGCTAAAACTGATAAGGCTTTGGCATGATTAATCAATGTAATGAAGAGATAAAGCACACATAGCAATAATAAGGATTCAAAAAGGATTTTTACAGATGGGCATGGTGGCACATATCTGTAATCCCAACATTTGGGAGGCTGAGGGAGAAGAATTGTGAGTTCAAGGCCAGCCAAGGCTACATAGCAAGACCTCATCTCAAGGAAAAAAAAATACCAGCACAAACCCCACTGAAAATTAAAAAAAGTAAAGGATATCTTATAAAAAGATAAGGAGAGCAGAACTATGATATGGTATTTGAAATTTTAGGCAATATGGAAATTTTTCTGAACATGCTGCAATTGACACTAAAAGACAGAAAGTGACCAATTGATCCTAAAACTAATAGGGAAACAGAAAGGACTGATGAGTGTTGAGAACATTTTGGAGAAAAAGACTAGAATTTGAGGAGCTTTGCTACTATTCAGACTTGCTGTAAAGCTATGATGGTCTACAGTGTTGACAAAAGACTATACTAAGAGAGCAATAGAAAAGAACAGGACTTAGCAAAGGTCCTACCTACACGTAGACTTTGGTTGGGGTGAAAGGTGGTGTAGCAAAGAGGACAGGAGAAGGTCATCTTGCAAGAAATGATTCCAGGAAGTTGGTTATTCATATAGGAAAGAGGACTGAAAAATAAATGTGGCTAGCACTTAATAGCTCCCAAAGCCATGGTAAGAAAAGAAAATCTAAGGAAATGCAGGAGAATAGTTAACATGAAGCAAGCAAATGTGACACAAAACCAAAAATCATAAAGAAAAGATGACTAAACTGGAGTGAATTAATTTTAGGAACTACTCTTCCTAAATGAAAAGACCCCAATAAGAGAGAGAAAGCAAAACCACAAATTGGAGAAGATAATTTAAAACATTAAACAAAGAGCTTCTATCAAGAATAGATAAAAAATAAATTCTGTAAATCTATAAGAAAAATAGACAACCATATATTTAATCAATATATGAAAAGGTGCTCAATGTTATTATCAATTAGGGATATACATGAACTTAAACCACAGATACTACCATATTCCCTCCAGGATGGCTAAAAAATGAACAATATTAAATGTTGGTAAAAATATGAACTCAGCAAACACCTAATGCGCTTTTGGTGAAAATGAAGTGGTAAACCATTCTAGAAAAATCCTTTTAAGTACTGAATGTTACATGTACATACCATGCATATGTCTTATAACCCACTTGTTTTTTTCCTAGGTTTATAGTGAGGAAAAGTATGAATATGAACCAAAGACAGGTACACAAGTATTCATACCACCATTATTTATAGCAGCCAAAATTAAAAGAGCAAAACAAAATTTCCATTACCTGTCAAATGGTAGATACTGTGTGGTCTAATCATATAAGTAATGACAGTGAATGTGTTATTTCACAAGATAAATCATACAAACAGAAGCTAGCAAAATAAGTCAGTTCCCAAAATACATGTGCTATTTGTTTCAGTTTATACAAACTGACCACTAATAGTTCATGTTTGCTATTTGCAATGTTGTTCTAACATTTACATACACACATACATTCAATTAATGTATCTTATCATTTAAGCTGTTACTCATTTATATACATGTTATCTTAACTGTACCAGGCATTGTGAAGCTATAAATTTTAATTATAAAGTGAATCTTCATTTACCATTACAAAATCAAGCTGACTTGGCAGGTGTGTCTTAAAAAAAAGTGTTGGATTTTCCCCCATAGGATTTTGCCATGGATCCCAGTTCCAGTTAAGTGCTCCTTGTCATTAAGCGGATCTCTTAGCCAATTAGTAAGCTGTTGATTACGCTCCTCGGTTTAGCACCACTATTGCACAGATGAGCATTTCTTGACTTGCTGGTCTCTTCCACATAGCCATGTGTTCAGCATTCTTGTGACAACTGTCTATATTGTATATCAGTGGTATCTGCTTTCTCCAAATATCATTGACCAATTTCCCCTGGCAACTCATGCAACACCTTCCAATGCTACACATGCTACCATCTGGGAGCTGGTTACCATTCTGGATCTAGCAGGAACTCTTGATGTTTGAACACTGTGATTTCATCAGCAACAGAGTCTTACCTTAGGCCTGGGATAGGTATTCAAGAGCTTTGACAGAAGTCACATTTTGGGGACCTTGTGGATCTCTTTGATCAACAGCTCAGTGTGGGGAGGAACCAGTAACTGGGACAGGGAGATACAGGCCTGAGCAATTATTCTTGAGGTTAGGCTTCCTCCCACTCTATTCATGAACCCAGACTCTTAGGGAAAATACCCACTACCAGAGAGCTACGGAGAGGCTACACCCTTTAGTAGCTAGTCAAAATAGCAATGTTTGTCTCATTTAACCTATATTGATCTCACTCTCTGATGGAGATTCTGTTTCTATTTTTCAGAAGGCAATGAGAGAGCCAGGAACAACTCAATTCCACCAAGAAGACATTGGATGATGGCTGACATCCTGGTAGGAGACAAACCACACCCAGCCTTCACACAGGGTCCAAATGAAACCTACAAGAAAGTGATGAGACAAATAGGAGACCAATCACCACAGCAAGTCTGATAACTCATGAAAGGTCAATAGAGACAGACACCAACGATACCCATCACAACCCAGGGCAAAGATCCAGAGACACTTAAGATCTCAACAACAAAGCAGACTTAAAACTCACCCACTATGACTCAGGGAACTGAGCGGAAGAGGGGGCGGAAAGAATGTAAGAGCCATGGTGGGAGAGAATATCCAGAGACATGGACCCCCCTCAGCAACAACATACAAAGGGGAAAGAAAAAAGAAAAACTGGCTCCCTCTGGTGCAGTTCATATCCCCTAACCTATGGACCAATCCAGAATGCACACCGAGGAAGGACCCCAGTGGGTAGGGGACAGAGAGGGGGGAAACAAGGGACACATTCACAAGATTTGCTCATACAATGTATATGCTTATTCAGAATAAAGATGTTAATTTTAAAAAGTGTTATATTTTCCCTATACAAATGGCATCTCTATTCAAGGATTTTAAAGGAATTTGTTCTTTAAAGAAAAATAATGAACCCACTTACATCTGGATTCTGTAAACTGCAACAATGTATTTAAATTATGTAAACACATATACTATAATAATATTTATTGAGCTGTTTTGTGTTGTGAACTGAACAATTATTTACATTGATTACATTTTGAAGACTTAAAGCCACTCCAAAGTGTAGGCATTGTCATTATCTCCTTGTATAGTTTACCCAGTGTTGAACTAAAACAAACAAACAAATAAACAAAAACACCAGTGTTGGAACCACAGATCAGCTTGGAATTCTGCTAGTTTAAATTTTGCTCACAAGATTATGTTATAAAACCCTTTTAGATTCAAGAAATACTTATTTTAAAATATTTTAAAATAAGAAAGTAAAACCAAGACAATATTTTGCCCAAACGTTGTTTTCATAATAAGACTTTAAAAAAAAAAAATAAATTGCTTTTTTGGAAAGTAGTAAAAACTCTGCAAGTGGGAATTTTTCTCATGATAACCCTTTTCTCTCAGGTAAGCAGTGACCTTTCAAGTCAATATTTACTGTGATTGATTGAAATCAAAACATGCAGTCAGAACAACAGAGAAAGGAAGTTTCTCTATATCAAAGAACTTTGATGTCGATAAAGAAGAAAATGATTAATCCTGGGAGAATCAGAACTTTGATCCCATGTTTACCCTCCAGTGACTGGTAGCAGACACATACCCAAGGAAGAGTCATTAAAAGGAACGTGAGACTTCAGGGCTCGCTTGGATCAATGCAGAGCTCTCCTTGTATTTGTGCAGACTGGAGAGGTTTGGGTTCAGATATCTCCCAGTAACTCACACTCTATCTTCATTAATGAAGGCTGAACTCCAGAGAGTCCAGACATCAAGTATTGTCCCCATCACCAAAATATACGTATTTTATCAACTTTTCCTTAAAACACTAAGACAGTTTATTCACATGTACATCAGAGACTTCCATAGAAAGAAAAAGCAGGATGTATGTTTAAGTACTTTTTAAAAAACACTGCTTTCTTCATTGAACTTCTGGAAGTGTTTGCTTGTTTCATAAAACATAGTCAAATAAATCTTGGTTAAATGAACTCTACATGAATATAAATGATGCCCAGGTTTTCCAATGAACATTTATGACTATTCATCTTCTCTGCCCCTGATAGCCATTACCAAGTGAGAGCCATGCCAGCCTGGAGGTCTAACGAGCTCCTGTCTCAATAACTGCTGAGATAAGTGGAGTTTCTGCAAGAATTGCTTCTGTAGTCCGGAATGGTAACCAGCCCCCAGATGCCAGTTAGTACAGTGCTGGAAGGCACTGCACAGGCTACCAGAGGAAGCTGGTCAATGACAGCTGGAGTAAACAGAGACCACTGGAATGAAAAACAGTCTGCAGCCATGAGTAGGCTGACCACACCTCCTACTGGGACAGAACAGCAAACCAAGAAAGGAGCACTAGTGCAATGGAGAAACCTGGGCCTGGGGGAGACAATCAACAGCTTTTAAATTCAGCCAAATATTCCACTTAGTGAGGGGGAGCCCTTGACTGGAACTGGGGATTCAGGGCGATAGGCATCGGATCCAGTACTCTTGGGCTCCCAAGACATGATGCATTATGGGAGTGATTGATGGGGAGGCTACTAAAAATAGAATCTAGGTAATCCAGAATTGTGTGTATTTGTTAACCTGTACTGATCTCACTCTCCAATGGAGATTGTGTTTGTATTTTTCAGGATACAGCGACAGTGCTGTGGCCCATCTAATCATACCATCCAACCGTAGGCAGATAGCTGAGATTCTGGCAAGAGATGAGCCACCACAGTCATATCCTGGAGGATCCATATGGAACCCCTCAGAGAATGACAGGATGAACAAGGGACCCACAGCCACAGCCATTCAATCAACACAGGAAAAGCCAGGGTAACAGAAACCAACAATTTTTGACACAAAGTCCCCTAAACTCACAACATTAAAGCAGCCTTAATACTCACCCACCATGAGCGGAAGAGGGGACAGAAAGATTGTGAGAGCCGTGGTGGGGGAGACTATCCAGAGGCATGGCACCCCTCAGTAACAACACACTTGAGCCAGGAGGACCGGGCTGAGTACTAGGTTATCCATGGTCCCCTGCCACAAGGACAGATCCATATGACCCATGGAGGAGGATATCCAGCTGATTGGGGATGGGGAGGGGGCGGATTGGGGAATTGGGGATAACAACTCATTGTTTTCCCACTAAATAATGTAATTCATTATGGACAATATATATATATATATATATATTTTTTTTTTTTTTTTTTAAAAAAGAATTGTTTCTGTAGAAAAGAGGAGGCTCCTCTTCCCAGGGGTTTGGTAGCTTAGCCATACCTATCAAGTCTACACAGATTCTGGCTCATTCTTGTCTTCTGATGTCTCAGAGGGGACCACTATCTACATTGGAAACAGGAAAATATAGGTTTGGGCCCAAACTTCTTGGCTTTGAGACCCCACACAGCCATCTGCTCACTGTATAAACTTGGGCATTCTATTCAATATCCCATGTCTTACGTTCATTTCGATAATGTTTAATCAACAACAACAGTAATAGTTTCTTTCTTGAAGAATGTTTATAAGAAGTAGACATTGTTCTTAAATGAATTCAACTGTTATTTGACTACTCCCAGAGTGACTGCATAGTTTAGTTCTCCCAGATGTACATACATATTATTTGAAACAAGAGAGACGATATTTCAGTAGACTTAAGAAATTCCTAGAGCAACATTTGCAATCTATATTTGATTTGCATCCACATTCAAGTACCTTCACGTGGAATCTGCAATAGCTACACTTGAACAAAAAGTCATCCTGTATATCTCCCCTGTTTTCTCATTCTATTTTGACTGCTGTGTGGGTGCTCTCAATTATCTATCCTTTTTCTGATCAGTTTTAGTTCCAGCAAGATTATGAACGACTTCAAATGGAAACTTTGTGTATTAGTCTTTGAGTCCTTCCTTACAGTGGTAACACTTCCCTTCAACTCCGGCAATCCCCTCCCGGTGGCTGGCAGGTGAGGCTGTCTACGGGCAGCCATCTCCTTGTTGTATCAGAATGCCCACCGCAATACTGAAGTTAGTCATAGGTATAATAAACAGAGAAGGTAGACCTAAACCTTCCTAAGCTTTCCTGTCTGTCCCTTTGTCATCATGTACTTTCTTAGGTGGACATATTGGATGACCTCAGAAAGTTGACCTTGTTTCTTTCCAGCCCATGAATCAATATTGGCAGCTAGCAGGCCTCCCTGGGCAAACAATTAAGATCAGTGCTAACAAAGATAAGTTTCTGTTTGAGGAGCCCTGTTTAATTACAGATTCAAGGAATGCTACCTGTGGCTCCTCATGCCTTAGCAAACTCTGGAGGAGCTGAAGAAGAGCTGTTTCCAAGCAGGCTTTGCAGCTTACAGATGAAGAAACTTCAAGAAGTACAATGTGGTTGTGTCTAGGGTGGGGTAGGTGACGAGGTACGCTCTAAGCTCTAAATTTGGACTGACTGCCAGGAACTTATCTAGGTGATTTTGCCCTCAGCAAAATCATTTCTTTCTCTTCAATAACCATGGGCCAGCAAGACAGCATCCTGGAAACTCTGGCAGCTGTAGTTGGGCTGGGAGGCACCCGAGTGTACTGCTCTTCCTCAGAACCCCTCCACAGCTGAACTAACTAATAACACATCTGTATATCTCTCATAGCAGCTGCCCATGAACAGAAGGACTTAACTATAGGGCAGAGAAGGGGACACAGCAGTGGCTTAACCTTAGAACCTAGCCACCATGAGGTGCTTTACAAATATGTAAAGTAGGCCCCCTGATCTCCTGACTCACCTGGAGAAGCACTTACCTAAGCTTCACAGTCTTTCACCCCTCTCTCCTGGAAGATTTAACTAGCTGCATATGAGTAAAGGTCCCAGTGGGAACCACAGGAATATTGAAGCTGATTATTTGGGGAAATTTAATTAAAAGGCCAGCTCCATGTGTAACATATCCCAATATCTAAAGGTGGAGAGGAGGTAGTGGTATCAGGATCTGGAGAAGAAAGTCATCTGGAGAGGGGCTTTCTGGATGGGAATGCTCACCTTCCATCAAGGACACATCTGGCAGCACAGAGAAAGAAGGGAGAGGACAGGTATTTTTATTTCCCTGAGTTAGGGTCTCACTCTTGCCCAAGCTGACCTGGAATTCACTATGTAGTCTCAGGCTGGCCTTGGACTCACAGAGATCCTCCTACCTCAGCCTCTTGAGTGCTGGGATTAAAGGTGTGCGCCACCAACCCTGGCAACAGGTACTTTTGGTCACACATTCTTCCAGCAAGCATGTTCATGTGGGGCTCCCCAGTGATGAACCCAACAGGAGGGCTGAAGCAGGAAGCCTGTGGTGCTGTGGGTACAAGACAGCTTCTAGGGAATGAGCATATGAGTTAGGGTACAGAGTGCTTCTGGGGAGCAATCAGAAGTCTTCACTAACACAAATCAGTTGATAATCCCAAGAGACAGGTGATGAGCTATCTTGTGAGCATAAACTCTATAAAGTGAAGACAAATAAGGAAAAACATGAACCAAAAAGGCAGGATTAAAGAAATAGACAAAAACTTTAAATCAGACAATATATAAATAAATGCATTTCAGAGTTACAAGAGGGAATATTAGGAGCATGAGGCAGAATAAAACAATTCAGAAAAATATCCAGGATGATATGTGCAATGGAGAATAATAAAAAAATAAATAGGTTCAATAGCAGAATGGGTATAGTCCAAGAACAATTAGTGAGCTGGAAGATCTCACCAGAGAACTCTTCCAGAATCTTTATCTGAGAACAGATAAAGAGGATAAGGAGGTAAAGAGAAGCTAGAAGATAAGAGAAAAAAGTCAGACCACCAGGTGGGAGCCCCAGGCTCAGATAAACACTCACTGGAACAAGAGCAAAGACAAAACCTCCCAGAACTAAAGAAACACGCAACCCCCAGCACAAGATTAATAGTGCTGAAGAAAAACTCACCCTAAACACAATTTGGTGACTTTCAAAGAAAAATAAAATCAGATTCTGAACAGAAAAATCATATAAAGGGAGACACATATATAATCGTGTTAAAGAACTGAAGGAAAACAGTTTTCAACTTTGAGCTTGATAATCAACTATTCCTTGAATGTAACTATGGGATAAAAATATTCCTTAAGTTTACATCTCTTAGAAAGTTTGCTGTACCAGCATTCTACTTAAGAAACACAAGACCATGCACTCCAACAAAAAAAAAAAAAGAAAGAAAGAAAGAAAGAAATTACTGTGGCAAAATAGAAGAAGGAAAGATAATGAACAAAGTTTTATTTTTATTAAGACTTGACCAAGACAATAAAATCATATTCACAACAACCTAGAAGTAAAATTTTAGCTGACACCATATACTGAGGGAAGGGTTATCACAAAGAAGGTATTAATAATATGCCTCCTTTGAGATAAAACATAGTTTCAGGTTATCTGTAGATACTAAAAAGAAAAATAAGAAGTAAAGACTTAGTAAATTTTTGCTAAATATCTTAGGAATATAAATATATTATTAAAATTCATACACAAAGAAAATGGTAATATATCTCATGAAAAATAGGGAACCAATAACAGAAAACTCAAATATTTAAAAATATAAATCAATGTAAATATAAGTTCATTATGATCAAGACACACCACTTGCAGGTATATATTACAAAGAATCAAAGTCAGCTCGACAGAGACACCAGGATACTCATGTCTGTTACAGTACTATTTTGACATCAGACCAGATGCCCATCAACAGATGAAGGAATAATGAAAGTATGAGGTATATCACACACACAATGAAATGTTCCTCTATCATAAAGAATGAAATCTTGTTTTGCAGGAAAATAGATCAAACTGGAGGCATCTTGCTAAGTGAAGTAAACCAAACTCAGACAAATATTGCATATTTTCTCTCATGTAGAATCTATGAGTGAAAAAGGACATACGTGGAAGGGAAATGTTGTGATTTCATTGTGAAATGCCCTCCACAGCATTGGATGTTTGAACACGTGGTTCTAGCTGGTGGTGCTATTTGGGAAGGTTGTGGAACCATTAGAGCCCATGGAGCCTTACTGGAGGAAGCGGATCCCTGGGGCTGGCCTTGAGGTCTCATAGCCCATCGACACTTCCTGATGGTTCTTTCTCTACTGTGACTCTAACTACTGTCTGAAGAACTGGCCTGCAATATCTTCCCACCATATATCCTTTCACATAAGCTAAAGTAAACTGTTTCCTTCCTGAAGTGACATTGGTAAGATGTTTGTTCAAAGCAATGATAAAGTAACGACAGGGGACTACTTGGGATGTGGAAAGGGAAAAGAGAAAAAAGGAGAGGGAAGAACCATAAGAAAGTAATAGAAAGTGTAGATATGATTAGGGTACATTATATACAGGTATGGAAATGTTAAAATAATAAAACACTGTAGGCAACTAACATATACAGTATAAATATTTAAATCAATGTAAATGGAAGTAACTCACCAAAGACTTTTAAGTTAAACTTCGGAGTAAAATCCAGTAACTGTAAGCTTAACAACTGACATATTTAAAGTGACCTCACAGATACAGTTAGTTACATGATAAGAAACAAATAATCACTTTAATAAATAAAGAAAACCATAAAATGTGTGTATATATATATATACATATATATATATTCTGATGGAGAAGTAATACAAAATGGAATAGTATGGGAATTGTTGCAGTCAGCCACAAGCCACTGGGATGAATCTCTAATCTAGGCACAGTTTATGGGAGAAAACAATTTATTCAAGCTACAGATCCAGAAGTTCCATAACAGCGAAAGAGGCTGGCCCTCTTTCACAGGTCCAAGCAGTGAGAAAAACCCATCACCAACACCACACACAGAGAACAGGGAACAGGCAGGAGGGCCAAAGAGAATTTCTTCCTCTTTATATATAGCCTTAGGGTAGGGTCTTGTAACCCTATCCCAGACTTAATGGCTTCCTGAGTCTCTGGAATTTCCTTCCTTCACTGCCCACACAGGAAAGGATGTTTACTTCTAGCTTCTTTGAACTTCTTTACATCTTGCCCCCTACTGAGAGGCTGCCTTCCTGTGAACATCCTCAGAGACCCACCCAAGATTACTTGAAAGGTCAAGTTGACATCAAAACTTAACCATCACAGGAATTTTATCAATAAATATATAAACAATAAGAATTTGATACATATTAGAGGTAACATCACAATGAACAGGAAAAGGCAGAATTAGTAGATAAAACTGTAATAAATTCAGAAAAATAAATTCAGAAAAATAGGGGTGGCCTAAAAATCATTGGGTAGCTTTGCATTTTACCAGGAAGATAAAAACAAGAATGGCTTTTTAGGTTGAACTACACTAGCATTAGGGTGAGGTATACATACACACATTAACTAATTAGCATTTGGGTGAGGTATACATACACACATCAACTACACTAATTAGCATTTGGGTGAGGTATGCATACACACATCAACTACTCTAATTAGCATTAGGGTGAGGTATACACACACATCAACTACACTAATTAGCATTAGGGTGAGGTATGCACACACACATGTCAACAAGAAGACAAAAGCAGCAGTGGCTTAAACATGGTAGAAGCTTATTTCGCTGGGCTGTAATAGAAGTCCAGAGGTGAATTCAGGGTTGAGATTACAACGCCGTAGTATCTTCAAAGCCTTCTTGTCTTTACTGATTTACCTATCCCCCAGAAGCAAATGAGTTTTGATAGGTTACTAACCAGGATTGACTACAAAGAAGTCATGTATAAATTGATTAAAGATCTAAATATGAGAGTGTGAGAGGATAGCTAAATCAGTCAAGGCTTGCAAGTACAAGGCATGGTGGCATGTGTTTGTAATCCCTCTGCTGGAAAGGTGGAAACAGCTGGATCTGTGGGGCTCACAGGCCAGTCAGTCCTGTCTAATTAGATGAGTTCCGGGCCAGTGAGAGATTCAGTCTCAAAAAAATGTGCATCGTGATCCTGAAGAGTAAGACTCCCGAAGTTGTTCTCTGCTTTCTAATGTGTGCGCATGCACATGCATGCACACACATGTGCGCACACGAAGACAGAAGAATATACTTGTGATATTGTGAGGAGATGTAAAGAAGTTCAAAGAAGCTAGAAGTAAACATCCTTTCCTGTGTGGGCAGTGCAGGAAGGAAATTCCAGAGACTCAGGAAGCCATTAAATCTGGGAAAGGGTTGTAAGACCCTACCTTAAGGCTATATAAAGGGGAAGGAATTCTCTCCTTGCCCTCCTGCCTGTTTGATGTTCTGTGTGTGGTGTTGGTGATGGGATTTTCTCTTTGCTTGGACCTGTGAAAGAGGATCAGCCGCTTTCATTTTTATGGGACTTCCCCTGGATCTGTAGCTTGAATAAATCATTTCCTCCCATAAATCGTGCCTGGTTTGAAGATTCATCCCAGCTGCATGTGGCTGACTACGACAACTACCTAGTACTGTATAGCTGTTCATTTGCTTGAACAAATGCCTAAAGGTTTCAGAAACTGAAGCCAAGGGATAACTGGACATTCAGGAAGCCATGGAAGCCTTTAGAAGTTAAATAACTTCTTTGAATCTCACTTTACCTTTCTATGAAAAAGTTATCAGTAATCTGTCCTGATATAGAAATTAGATAAGGAAAAGAAACAAAAAACCTACAGACCATGAAACTATCTCTATTTTATATATTATAGATAGTACGATCTTGTAGATAGAAAATCTTGAGGAACCTATGCACAGAAAATTATTTAAAAATTACAGGTAATGTCAGTAAGGTTACAGGATGAAAGATAAATATACAAAATGAATTTTGTTTCTATATATAAATGAATAATCTCAAAAGAGAAAAATATAAATGAGTAATATTATAATAGAAATTAACAAAATAACCCCATTGACATTAGTATCAGAGAGCATAAAATATATAGGAATAAGTTTAACCAAGGAGAGACAAACTTATTCTCATAAGATACAAAATGCAGTTGGATTAAAAGAAGACCTTCATAAAGGAAAAGATAGCATGTGTTCATTGATTGTAACACTGAACATTGTTAACATGCCTAATTGCAGACTCAACCTATAGCTTCAGTACAATACTTATCAAAATGTCAGCTGGCTCTGAAGACAACTGTGAGAACATAGTTGGGGAAGGCACACTTCCTATTTCAAATCTTATTATGAAACTACAGTCATGTAGTTTGTTGTCAGGCACTAGCCTAAGTACAGACATGGAAGCCAATATGAAACAATAGAATTATAGTTTAGAAGTAAACTCATAGTAACCCATCCATTTTCTATAAGGATGCTGGAATAATTCAATGGAGGAAATGAACCATTCCTCAATAGATATGAAAGCACATCTTCTGGCTGCTGTGTAGACAGATCCAGTTTAGGCCCAGCTGTTAGACTCTCCTCTGGAGTTTCACCAGCACCAGCTCTACAGGCCCTTCTACCCTTTCCCTCCACCAGGAAAATACCCTTTTCACTTTTTTTTCTGGTTCTTTTTTTTATGTTTGTTGAGTTTTTTAAAACATTTTTATTGGCTTAAAAATTATATATATATTAACACAATAATATGCTCAGTATCATAGGTTAGTAGATAAAGCTATTGAATCCCAGATGACATTCCCTTTTATGCATTAGTTATTCTTCACCCCCATGACTCTTACATTCTTTTCGCCCCCTCTTCCGCAAATTTCCCTGAGTCATAGTGGGTGAGTTTAAAATTTGCATAGTAAGGTTTTTAAGAGTCTCTAAATTTGTGTTTTGGACAATTTTGGGCACCCTAGTGTAGCCTTTCTGAGGACCTATGGTTAATGAGGATTTCCCCACAAAGATGGGGTTCTTGGTCCCCATTCAAGGTTGCCTTAGGTCCCCATACCAGTCAGGGGTTCCCTGCCTCTGAGCGGATCTCATAGCCAATTAGCCAGCTGTTGATTATATTAATCTTAATAAAATCTTACTATTAACTCATAAAGAACAAATGGTAATGGAACAACTAGATGGTCACATGCAAAAAAATGAGATTGGACTGCTTTATCATTTCTCATTAAAAAATAACACAAAGTTGAACCAAAAATATAAAAGCTAAAAAAATCTATAAACCTCTTAACATATAGAGATAACTCTTTCGCACACTGAATCAGGCAATTCTATTTTAGATATGACACTAAAAGCTCAAAACATAAAAACAAATATGGATTGCAAATTAACAAACTTAACAATTTTGAATTTCAAAAGGTCCTATGGGGGAACCTACTACTGCAGTTATGCTGAACAGACAACACCAAACTATTTCTACATATCTGTATTTGTTCCCATAGATTAATACTGCTTGAAGCCTCACTCACAGAAGTGTCTTACTACAATGAGTAATAGGTAATGCAGAGATGAATAGCTGAAAAAATTGCCAAGAATAAGTGATTACTGTGTGCTCATCCTCAAATAGGACATCAAGAAGGGGTGGAAACAAAGTAAGAGCAAGCTGGGAAGGGCTATGAAATTCTGTCTTCTGGCATTTCCAGGATGCATGAAATGGCCATTACACTCATGAACTCACACATAAGACTGGGCCTGTCAGTACTTCACCATCAGGGGGTGGGGGGAGGATGCACAAGACCCCAGACTTCTCAGAGTAGTTAATGCAGCTAGTGATGGCTGGGAAAGAAGGAACCTAGTTTATCAGTGGTGTAGCCACTTGTCCGTTGCATGAAAGTAAGATAGTGATTAGTGGGAAGAAGGGTGTTAATGGGATGGGGAGGGGCAGGGAAGAGGGTAAATGGAGGGAATAAGAACAAAATACATTATATACATGTATGAAAATGTCAAAATGGAAAAAGTAATTAAAACAACAAAATTTTGTGTTTCAAAGGAAAGTAGGCATCAATAAAGTGAAAATATACCTATATTTTCTGCACTCAGGAGAGAATAAAGTGGGAAGACTATGAGTTCAAGGTAAGTGTACGCTACATAGAGGGATTCTCTCTCTCTCTCTCTCTCTCAAAAAAAAAGTATGTGTGAGTGTGTGTGAGGTGATTTAAATGAGATGTCCCTCATAAACTTATGTGTTCTGAATGCTTGGTCCTCAGCTGGTGGCAATTTGGAGAGGGGTGACTAGAAACAAGAAAATTCCTGGGGCATTTTGGTCAACCAGTCTATATGAAGAAAGGCGAACTCCAGGTTCAGTGAGAAACTCTGTCTCAAGAAAATAAAGCAGAAGAGCAATAGAGGACCACACCCCACATCTTTTTCTGGCCTCTGCATGCATTGGATACATGCATTTGCACACATGAGTTCATATACTACACACATAAAAAATAAGCATGCTATGCTAAGTAAAGGAAGCCAGACACAAAAGGCTGAACCTTGTAAGGTTCAATTTGTATGAAATATCCAGTATAAACAAATCCACAGAGATTGAATAGTGTTTGGTAGGAAATCAGAGAGGGGAGAATAACAAGTGACTGCTAACAGGGTCCTTAGGGAATGAGAATGGGCTATGGAATTAGCAATTCAATTTCAGCTTGTCTAGCCTTATGAACATACTAACATTCCGTGAATTACATACACCAGGAAAGTATGTTTTATGATTTCTGAACCATAACAACTAAATATCTTTCCTGCTACTGTAGTGCACACCAACTTTCCACTCTCGCTAACTCTTGAACTTCACTGTATCAGTTAGTGTCTCATTAGTGGGGCAAAGATACCCAAACAGAAGCAACATAAGGGAGGAAAGAGTTTATTTTACCTTACAATTTTAGGGAGAAGTTTCATGACGTGGAGTGCGTTTGTAGTGTGCCCATACTCAATCTTTATCTGTCTTTTTCTCTTTGTCTCAAATAAATAAATAAATAAATAAATAAATAAATAAATAAATAAATAATATTTTAAAAAGAAACTAGATCTAAGAGCTAATGTTTACACTTTTTACTCATTTTCAGACATGTTTTAAGTGCTTCGTGTGATTTAACACGGTCCTTATAGCAATGCTATGACACATATACTATTCTTATTCCAACCTTTTGGATGAAGAAGGCAGCACAGAAGTGCTTAGAAACTTATCCAAGGTCACAGAGCCAGTGTATGACCTTGAATAGGTAATGTTTTTAATTATTGCATCAGGCTGACTTTAAGTATTATTTAGAGGAAATTGACATAGAAAGTTTCTACGTTATTATGATTCAATAAGTGTTCTGATATGTGGGTTTTCTTTAAAAAGCCATGTGCCATATAGGAATTTTCAAGAACTATTTATTGCATTTGTTACCCTTTACGGGTGATTTCACTTTCCTGACTTTAAATAATTCTGCTTATGACCTGGATGCAATTTAACTTGTATAGCGACCCCAGTTATCGTGGGTGATCGACAACAGCATTTCAGTTTATACAGCCGCAGTCACGTAACGATTTTCTCTGTTATGTTCCAAAGAAAGACGTGCTCATATCCTGCTACTTCTATTATCAGGAGAATGCCACCACATCATCGGAAATGCAGGTAGTTCTTGCTGCCACAGTTGTAAATCAGATACTTGTGCTACCTGGTTTTCCTTGCAAGAGACCTCTAAATTCATGGTAAACTCATAAGCTGTGTGGCCAATAATTACAAAATTGGAATCTGGGGAATCTTAATACTTACCTAATAATCCCTGGCAGAGGTTGCAAATTGTGCACTAAGTCTTTCCTGTCCTTCCTCTCTGCCCTCCCTGCTGAAGGATGTGTCAACATTTGCTCAAAAGAAAAAGTCATTGGCTGATGGGGGGGGGGGGGGCTTCAGGACAGAGTCCTGGCCTGGCATGTATGAGTCTCTAGCTTCAATCCCCAGCACCACAGAAAATAAAACAAACAAACAATCCAAGGAGAGAATTTTTCTCTAGGCTCTTCAGTCCCTTGTGTCTTATTTCCTACTGGGTGCAAATTATTGGTTGATATTTGATAGATGGGGTTTATACTAGAACCAGGAAATGAAATTACCACTTTATTCCACATAAATATCAAGTAGTCACCAAATAAGGGCGAGCATGCTGGCTTTGGATATAAATTACTAGGGTATTGAGATGAGCAAGGAAACCAGGTTGGCCAGAAAACAGCACCTCCTCTTGCAGAAAGTTTCACTCCTTACTTTCTTTAAGATGTCTCTAGATTGTTGAATTACAATCAATTTGAAGAGAGGAGACATGCCAAATGAAATGAATTGTATTTTATGGCTAATGAATTTTAGCTCTTATCCTGTGAGTTATGTTTCAGGAATATGTTATGGTTAATCTTGATTGACAACGCAACTGGATTTCAAATCTCCTGTGAAACAGTTCTCTGGGTATGTTGTAGACTGTTTCCAGGGAGGTTGAACTTAGGTGGGAATTTCCACCCTGAACATGATTGTCACCATTCCATGGGCCCCAGACTGAATAAAAAGGAGAAAGTGAGTGGACCATCAGCATTGTTCTCTCTCTGATTCCTAACTGGGGACACAATGTAACCAGCTACCTGAAGTTCCTGACACTCTGCCTTTCCTTCAATGATGGACTAAATCCTCTCAAACTGTGATCCAAAATAATCCCTCCTTCCTGTATGCTGCTTGGTGTCAGGTATTTTGTCACAGTAATGAGAAAAGTAACAAATACAAACTGCAGAGAAAGAATCACAACAGATCTGGGTGGAAGGCTGTTCCCAATGTGTTTTCCTGTACTCTGATACCACTTTGTCCTATCCAGTCAAATAAGCAGGAAGGAAATCAGGAGGAGGAGCTGTGCCCTAAAGAGAAAGTGAAAGGGAACCTCATGTGAACAAACAAAAATCAGGGACATTGTGGTGGGAAAAAACTAATTAGGCCAGCACATTGGATCAGCCACAAGGGAGGCACTCTTTGGGGTATAATTCTATCTAAATACAGTGAAAGAAGATGAAAATGAAATTGAAATGGAAGGACTAGTTTGACAGTTGCTAAGAAAAATCATATAGACTTACAAAAAACAAATAGGAACAATGAGAAGAAACAGTGTTTTTGTACAAATTAGGAAAAGA
The DNA here is from genome assembly GCA_004024765.1 of Zapus hudsonius. Taxonomy (NCBI): domain Eukaryota; kingdom Metazoa; phylum Chordata; class Mammalia; order Rodentia; family Dipodidae; genus Zapus; species Zapus hudsonius. The sequence continues at coordinate 73,746 of PVHP010000399.1, read as the reverse complement.
AAGTCCAAGTATATTAGAGAAATTAAATCTGACTAGGATTGGCCAGAGAGCACTTGGCCAGAAGCAAATGTCAGACAAGTCAGCAGCAAGGCCATTCCCAGAAGATTATTTGTGTTTAAATAACTATTCAATATGTGCAAATGAGGGGAAATATTGGAATGGGACTCAATTGTCCTAAATGTTACAGAAGGCATTTCTTCAATGAACAACCCATTCCTACTTCCACCAGAAGTACTAATATAGTTATGGATTGCAGCTATGGAAATTTCCTCAGGGTCATCTTCCTCTGTGTCTCATAATCCTCAGCACATATCCTTTCCATTGGACTTTATTTATTTGTGTGCATGTGCGTGTACACCAAGATCTCCTGCCGCTGCATTCATTAATGCCCATGTGGCTTGATGTGGGTGGCTGGGGAACTGAACCCTGGGCCGGAAGGCTTTGTAAGCAAGCATCTTTCACCACTAGCCATCTCCCCAGCCCCTGAAACACTGTTTGTGATAAACTGTGAGAGCTATTTACCTCATGAGTTAAAAGTCCCTCAAGAGTTGTGACCATATCTCATTCATCCCAGTCATCCCGACACCTGGCATAGTACATATCTGGCACAATAATGCTCATATAATCAATACTGATTGAACATTTCCTTATGTCAAGTGGGATAGAGAGATGAACAAGATAGACTGAACTTGAACTGAGGTTGTGGCTCAGTGGCGGAGTTCATGCTTAGCATGTGGAAGGCCCTGGGTTTAATAACTGGCACCACAAAAAAAGCAAAACTAAAACAAAGCAATAACAACAACACTTGCTATGCTGGAGTGTCCATGTAATACCAGTCAGTGAATGAGGATGAAACTGTAAATGGATGGATTTGTGTGTTCAGGTGCTATCAATGTGGTTAAGATATTACAATGTCTAAGGACTTTCACTCTTTGAAAGGGGAAATCATCCTTTATGGTGAACTTCTCTTTGTCATCCAATAAGGATGTCTGCAGAAACCCAAAGCTTTCCCCTCCAGGAGAAAGCTTGGTAGTTGGATAGGTGAGAAAGCGTGACCTGGCAGAAAGGCAGGGCTGAGGACAAGCAGTCCCTTGGGGCCTGATCACTGAGAGAGCCACTTTATTGATGGTTATGACATTCGTCTATGTGATATTTTGCCCAAGCTCTTTGTATTGTTGCCAGTTCTTGCTTCAGTAAGCTCCTCACTTCTATTCTGATACTTTGAATGGTTGGTTCCTTGGAAGAATCTCATGATGTGCATTTCTAGCTGGGTCTGCTGCTTCCATGCACACGCTCTGAAGGCCGCCCTGAGGCATTCTTTCCCAGGCGCTTGGGAACAAAGTTGGCCTTCAAAATAGTAGGTGTTAACTATAAACTAATTAAGAGGCCCTGAAAAGTGGGGGTTTTCCCCTAGATATAATTCAGATAGGAAAGTGAATCATGTCTTTCATTTATAAAAATAAAAGAATCAGCATATAAATTTGAATTATCCTTAAAATAATAGTTTTGTGTTTGCTATAATTTACTGATGATAGACATGCCAAGCTCTGAAAATGCAGTTTAAAAATAGGTATCATTAACATTTGTATAGCATTTTACAAATTGGTTCATACAATCAACTCATAAAGGAGATATGGAAAGTATTTAATATATGACGAGTCAAACTTGAAAGGACATAATTTTTTTCATTTTATAAAAATATTTTATTTATTCATTTTTCAAGCAGAGAGATACAAAGAGAGAGAGAGAGAGAGAGAGAGAGAGAGAGAGAGAGAGAGAGAGAGAGAGAGAGAGAGAGACCTTGTGGGTCTGGCTTACGTGGGTACTGGGGAATTGAACCGGGGGCCTTAGGCACTGGAGGCAAGTGCCTTAACCACTGAGGCATCTCTCCAGCCCTTCATTTTTTTTATTTTATGAAAAATTTCAAATACAGTAAAGTTGAAACTAGCACTTATACCCTAATATTATGTAATATACAGATAATATCTGTTTTCTCATTTTTTCCTCCAAAAGTATTGTGTGTGTGTATGTGAGAGAGAGAGAGAGAGAAAGAGAGAGAGAGAGTGTGTGTGTTCATGTATATGTGGGTGCATGTGCACATGGATAACTGTTCATGTAGATGCCAGAGGACAAACTCAGGTGTGATTCTTCAAGTGCCTTCTACCTTTTCTGAGACAGTCTCCCATTGGCTTGGAATTTCCCACATGGGCTACAATGGCTGGCCTGTGAGCCTGGGGATTCGCCTGTCTCCACCTCCCCAGTGCTGGGATTGCAAACATGGCCCCACACCCAGGTCTTTTCTACTAAATGGGTTCTGGGTTGAGCCTAGGTCCTCCTACTCTCAGATCAAACAGGTTACCCATTGAGCTATCTCCCCAGCCCTTTTGTATTTGTTGATGTTGTTTTTATTGAGATATAATCCCGACATCATAAAGGTTGTCTTTTTAAAGTATTTGATTTAATGGCATTGATATATACTGCCACCATTATTGACTTCCACAATATTTTCATCATCCTAAAGAAATTCCTTTTAAAAATTTATTTATTTCTCTGTGTGTTTGTGTGTATGTGCATATGAGCACATCAGAACCCCTTGTTTCTTCAAACAACCTTCAGACGCTTTCAACAGTTTTTGCATCTGGCTTATATGTGTGGCCTGGGGATCAAACCTGGGCCAGAAGGCTTTGCAAGCAAGCACCTCTAACCACTGATCCATCTTCCCAGCCCGAGAAATTCTTATATAGTAGCAGATATGTGTCAGGATCTTCTCCCCTTTGTCTCTCTCAACATGAATGCATGCTTTTCCTCTGGGAACATTTCTATTTTGGACATTTCATAGAAATGAAATCATGCAATACATGGCCTTTATGTCTGGGTTCTTTCAGTGAGCATAATGTTTTCAAGGCTCAGCCATCTTGTAGAATATATTAGCACTCCATCTCCTCAAGGCTAAACCCGTGGTACACACATTCATCAGTTGATAAATATTAAGGTTGATTTTTTTTCTGGAGGATTATGAATAATGCTTCTATTAGTGTTCATGGACACATACATCCAACCCTCTTGATATAAGAGTGAAATTCACAGGCATATGATAACTTTAATATTTGAAGACACTGCCAAAGTGTTTCCCAAAATGACTGTGTCATTTCATACTCCTACCATCAGGTATGAGAGTTCCACTTCTCCATCTCTTCACCAAAGCCTGTTGTCTACCATTCCAATGTTCAGTGGCTTTGATGTGCATTTTCCTAAGATTGATGAAGCTGAGAGTCTTTTATGTAGTTAACTGATCATTTGTATACTTTCTTCAGAGAAATATATAGTCAAATCCTTTGCCATTTTAAAATCAGGTTATATTTTTATTGAGTTATTCTGTGAGTTCTTTTGATAGTCTGAGTAGCAAATTCTCATCATGTGTGTGTTATGCAAACATTTTCTTCCATTCTGGAAGTTGTGTTTTTGTTATTGATGAAATCCTTTGAAGCACATTATTTTGGTATGTGTAAAGGTTGTATGTGAACTTTCATGTGTGTGAGTGTAGATTTACAACTTTTGAGTGATGGTCCTCGCCTTCCACCTCATTGAAGACCAGGTCTGCTGTTCTTGTTGTTAATCATTACTGCATTTTCCAGGCTAGCTCATCTCTGAGCTTCTGAGAAATTCTTCTATCTCCACTTTCCATCTCCCTGACAGTGTGTTAGGATTATAGAAGCCTTCCATGGCTTCCAGCTTTTACATGGGATAAAACCCCAGTTCCAAACTTGTGTATTATGGCTTGAGTAGAGAGGGCCTTTTCTCCCCACTGGGATATGTTATTGCCAGGTCACTTTTTTATTATTTATGTATGTGTGTATGTATAAGTGTGTATGGGTCTGAGCATGACATGGCCCATGGGTGACTTTCATCTGTGGAAGTCAAGGGACAACTTCTGGGTGTTGGTCCTTTCCTTCCACTTTGTAAGACAAGGTTTCTCTTGCTGTTTTACTGCTGGAAAGGCTGGACTCACTAACCTACAAGTTTTGGGATTTCCAGATTCTGCCTCTCATTGTTGTAGGTGCACTGCAATTACAGACGCATGTGCCACTGTGCGTCCAGCTTTGCACGGGTGTAGGGATCTGAATTCTGCTTAGCAAGCTTGTTGAGCCATCTTGCTAGCCCTCAATTTTAAATGATACTCAATTCAATGATTCTTATGATATTCAATTAATCTGTTTCTCCTTTTGATATCGGGGAAATTGTGTATACATATCAGATCTAAGAAAATGATTGCCTAAGCCAAGGTCAAAAGGATTTTTCCAAAAGTTTTACGGTTTTCTCGCTCACATTTAAGTATGGATCAACTTTACATTAATTTTATATAGCCTGTGAAGTAGGGCTCAATAGCAAGCTTTTGCAGATAAATATCCAGTAATCCCAGAAAAAAAATTTGTAAGATTATTCTTTCCTCATTGAATTTTCTTGGCACCCCACCAAAATGAGTTGAGTATGGATGTATGTATTTATTTCTGGGCTTTCAATTCTACTCCATTGATTGATATACCTATCTTCATGCCATTTTTATGCTAGTCCTGATTACTGTAGCTTCGTCATAAATTTTGAAATTGGGAAGCACATTTCCTTCAACTTTGCTCTTCACTTTCATGAGCATTTCGGCTATTCTGGGTCCCTTTTTTCTTTATTTGTATTTTAAGATCAGGTTGTCAGTTTCTGCAACAAACAGCTAGGATTTTGTTCAATATTTTTAATACTTATATATAGGTACTTTTAGATACTAGCCAATAAGATCCTCTAAGGTTTTCAAGGACAATCACTTTAACGATTTTAATTGTTCCAAGGGACTAAATGTGGGGTGTCATCATTTGTACATAACTTCATTCACTTTGGGGAAAAATCACATTTAAACATATGCACAACTGAATTTCAAATCGTTCATGAATAAAGATTTGTGCTGCCAAGTAGTCTATGACACTTTTCCCAAGAACCAGTGTTCTTTAATCAGCAAATTTAAAAAAGAAAATTTTGCAAGGGATTTTCTTCTTTTGAAGAAATCTGATTGCCAATTATTACAAAGAGTACCGTATAGCTCCAACAACTGTGATAGTGAGAAGCAGACTGAAAGATGAATTTTCAGTGAATGAAAATTCAGAGAGCAGCAGTCATATCTTAGTCTATTGGTGTCAGCTCTTCAAATGCTCCTTTCTAGAGACCTGATTGCCTAGGACTTCAGCTAGCAACTCTGCCAAAGAAAAATACTTCAAAATGCCTCCCTTGCACAAGTTGTCGTATCTAACCTTTATAGCTGTTTTTTTCTTACTGCTCTCTCTTCTCTCTTATCTCCTCTCTCTTTTCACATGCTTTTGATTTATACCTTGAAAAAGTGGTAGGAGCCTGGCTGGTGAGGATATGGATCCGTTTAGATGGATAGGCTCATGCATGTGAAGATATGTTACACACTTGTCCACTAACCACACTAACATGAACTTAGGTGTGAGACATCCTTGTTACTTTTAAGACAAATTCACTCAAAATTGAGATCAATTTCATTTTTCTCTCTGATAAATACTACATAATAAAAGAATACTCAGATGTGTACATCACAAATTCGAATCTTATCAGTGGAAAATCGCCTATAAATTATAATAGCCACTTTGGGAATTATGTGAGGCAAATTTCAATACCACAGTGGCAACTTTCAGTCATATGGTCTGCCTTCTTCCACCATCAGAAAATGTGTTCAGAGAAGGAAGCTCATTTTTACACAGCTGTATATGAAATGTAGGTCGTTAATAAACCTAAGAAAATTCAAGTAGCATTTTTCAAAACAGATATATATGTGTGTATTCATGTGGTTTTCCTTGTCCATCATTTTGAATTCTGGGATCCAGTAGCCTCCCAAGTTTTACCCTAAATTACCAAAAATGTAACATGAAGATTTAATATACTTGGGCTTTTTGAAAAGGTAACATGTTAAGTCAAACACACCTCACCCCATGCTTTCTGCCTGCTATGTGCTGTTTCTCAGATGATCTTGTGGATTCTCGAGACAACTAAAACCTGAGCTCTTCTTGATGAAAACCATCTGGGAAAAAAATTAGAATCAAATATATTTTTCCCAAACTGTTGGGAATTTAAAGGCTTGCCTCTCTCTCTCCCTCTCCCTCTCCCTCTCCCTCTATCTCTCACTCTCTCTTTCTCTCTCTTCCTTTTCCCTGCCTTCTTCCCTCCCTCTTTCCCTCTATCTCTCTTTCCTTCCCTCCCTCCCTTCCTCTCTCTCCCTCCCTCCCTCCCTTCCTTCCTCCCTCCGTTCCTCCCTTTCTCCCTCCCTTCCTCCCTTCCTCCCTCTCTTCCTCCCTTTCTCCCTCCCTCCCTCCCTTCCTCTTGGCAATCGAACTCTAGCCCAGGCTGACCTGGAACTCACAACAATCCTCCTGTCTCATCCTCCAGAGTTCTGAGATTAAAGGTGTGCACCACATACCCAAATACTTCCATATTTTTTCAACTTGCAAGTTGAGTGTGTAAAAAACTATAATGTCCTTTATGACAACAGCTTTAAAACTTTTTCAAATTCTGATCCACATTAAAATATATATTTACTTTGCAACTCAGTGCATACTTGTGTATGTAAATTAACAAAAATCTTATCAAATAATAGTTGCCTTTACTACATGCAATGCATTCCATCAGATACTTTCTGTTCTACTTTTTTCATTTTGTAAAAATGCTGGCCAGTCTACTCAACCAGTTTCTCCACCTGCAACGGTTCCCACCTGTCCTGAGAGGAACACTTGCCAGAGACAGAGGTTCCTCTCATGGAAGTTGAACAAGCAGGGCTCCAGGGTGTCACCCCATAACCGGAGCTTTGACTTGGCTGCTACCCCACCATGAATGACCTCTTCAATCCGTGTACTTTCTAGTTTTCTGTCGTCTGTGATGGTCTCACATGCCACCTGCTGTAGATAGACACAAACATGCAGAGAGAGAAAACCGCAATGTAGCGTGTCAGGCTTTAAAAAATTCTCATCCTGAACATAACAGTCTATAAAATTGGCAATTATGTAATCAGTTCTCAAGAGGAGAGCAAATACTGGAGAAGACATAGTCCCACATAAGCAAAGCACATACACAGTTTCCATTTTCCAATCTCCCGCTCTCCAAACTTGTTTTTATCCCTTGTCCTCCCTAATGTCAGATTTTCTGCTCAGTGGGTAGAATACGGTTGCCTTCTTTGCCCCAATGTCTGCTTTCTTTCTTTCCCATAGAGTAGCTTTTCTCTCAGACAGATGGCAGCCTTCCATGCTGTCTCTGCCATCCCTCTCTAGCGCTCTCTGAAGAATGGGAGCTCTTTTATGTCACCCTGGGCACTAGCTCTCTCTTGACTCCTCACCCACCAATCAATCACTCACTGCCCAAGGATTCCCAGTAAACTCTGGCTCCCCTTCCTCCGCTGCCAGAACAGCTTTTCAGCTTTCATCAGACAAAGGCTGGGATCACACAGCCAACAGGATGATGCAAAAACAAAATGAGCGCTTGAAGAAAATGTTTATTTCACTGCGCACAATATAGGATTCTGTAGGGTAGGCATTATTCATTGTCTGCCCAGCATAACATAAAGATTTGATTTGACTTAACTAAGGATTAGGTGCAATTAATCTAGCAGTAGGGAAGTCCCTGCCCCCTTTCTAGTAGAGGAAATTTCCCGGTAATAGCCCCAATTTTTCACCGTTTTGTTTTGTCTAAGTACACTTTGCTATTGAAGTTGTCACTTCTAACTTCCCATCTTATCACACAAGGATTTTGGTTAATTACTTTGACTTTTTCATAATGAATCTCTCTCCCCCCCCTCTCGTGTTGTTGCTATTCAGATGTCTGAACGGAATATAGATTTAATTGGCAACCTAGCATGGAGTAGAGCTGTATCAACAGTTTCCTGTCCAGATACTGTCACGACATTCTTGTGAAGCTGTACTCTATCATTCCACCCACAATAGACTGGCTAGATAATCAAGTAGACAAGCTCACAGGAAAAATAGCTCCTTTTAATTTTAATATTCAATAATCACTGACACATTTGGTATCTATCTATGGAGGCATTTTTTCATGTGTGCATGTGTAACAAGCATACACATTAGTGCAGTATTTTAGAAAATATCAAAAGTGGTTATTCGCCTTTATGTGATGACAGTACGAATTTATGTTCTACTTCCTCCCATCTTCCTCTGCTTTCTATGTTTTAGATCGGGTTTGTGGTGATGCACCACAATACGAGAAAGTCCAAAATAAAAGAGAGCAACCAAGAAGCCATGGTGAAGACAGTCGTTTGGCAGGCAGGGCTCAGTGGCAAGTGGGGTACTGGAGCAGGGGACAGAAGCAGGGAAGGTGGGGATGGGTCTCTAGGGGAAGAAGTTCCAACTAATCACACCTAATTCTCAGTTCCTGCTGCTGTGCTCAGAACTTTCACACATGTGGGCACACTCATAATCACTTTCAAATGTGTGTTTATATTTTCCAGGGCTTCACCAAGACCTGATAAAAAAAATTACCTAGTATTTTTGCCAACATCAAGAAGTGAGGAATAATTTATAGTTATTTCCTTAACTTCTACTGCTTGGATCATTATGAAAAATCCCACTCATACTTAGGATGTAGCTGGCAGGAAAGATGATTATCTGAGTTCCCGCCATCAGGCAAGGAAAGAAGGAAGTGTGTACATCTCTGCAGGGCGAGAACTGACTCCCCATAGACCACTATTTCAGCACAAGTGTTAAATCACACACCTGCGCCAATCACAAGAAACTCCTCTCTCCCTAATGAAGCATTTGTCACTATCTCCACACTGAATCTGAGGCCCATTCCCTCTCCTGCACCTTCAAACCCGGCCCATCCATCTCTTCCTTTGTTTTGCTTTGGGAGGGAGGCTTGTTATATATTGCTTGTATAATGCTTTAATCATGGACTATGGATTACTTTGCAGCTCCCAGAGTGCCTCGGCGGGGTCTCTATATAAATAAAATGATGATTATTAAAGTCAATTAATCAGAGACACAATTCACTTTTCAGCATCTGACATCCTGAATACTTACTGATGCACAAAAAGCCTTTTGTTCACCTCCAGCATAACATTTTTAGGAATCAATAATACCAAACATGATACTGTAGATTTGTTCAATTAGATTGTAATTTTTACATGTGTCAACCTGTTAAGGATCAATGATAAATGATCAGTGAAATAAAACATGCTATGGGGTAATTATGTTTAGGGAATATTGGAGAGGCTCATTGCATCATTTGCTAGCAATTTTAATTCATACTCAGCAAGAGAGAAGCAGCTCCCTGTATAATTAAAATCTCTCATCCACCTCAGTTTCTGTTGATAGGCTCTCTGTCTAGAGTAGCTAATTACTCTTTTCTTTTTTTCTCTTAGTAACTTTAAAAAATTAAAGTACATAAATTACACAAAGAGATGAGTACACAAGTCATAAGTGTACAGGTCAATAATTTTCACACAGAAAATACAAAAGAAAGAACCACTCAGGGTTTTTTTTCATTTTCTCTCCTCAATGCCAAGAATTGAACCCAGGGCCTCACACATACTAGCGAAGCACTCTAGCTTTGAGATATAGCTCTGTCCCCTTCAGGTCAATAATTTTCACACAGAAAATACAAAAGAAAGAACCACTCAGGGTTTTTTTTTCATTTTCTCTCCTCAATGCCAAGAATTGAACCCAGGGCCCCACACATACTAGCGAAGCACTCTAGCTTTGAGATATAGCTCTATCCCCAAGGGGACACTCAGATCAAGAAACAAAACATTACCCCTCCTCAGAGCCTTCCTCCTGTCACCTCCCACTTACCACTCCTGCTCTAGCCCTGACTCCTACCTCCAAACTCCTGTAGCCTGCTTTGAGACCCTCTACAGTGCACTGCTCTGTATCCCCCTAAAGATTTGTTTCATAGGATTTGGATTTTCTATTTTTTATCTTCTAAGTTCCGACCATAAGGAATCTTATCAAGGGGGCGGGACCACAACCACCTTTTAGAGACAGTCTCCAGCCTTGGTGAATTTTTAATCCAGGGATAAAGACATATAAACAGAGGGGGCCTGGTACATGTTAGGGGTTCAAAAAGGAAAACACTAGGGCTCCACAGATTTGGGTCAGTCCTACTGGGGATCAGTAAAAGGATTTCCTGGATGTCTATTTTGATGTCTATTATATAACTTAAAATTCTCTCAGAACTTGTAAACATGACAGTTAGTGGGACCAGATTACTTTGAAGGCCTTATTGAATGGAGGCTGGGATCCTCTAGTTTTCCTCTTCCCTTTCATTTCATTCCTGTTCTTCATCTTTTTAATCCTTCCACCTATGCTCCTAAACATCCCATATCTCTCATTTCTCCTCCCTGCTCTTCCTATCTCTGGGTCTCCTTCCCTTCGGAAGCTGTAGGCTCCCCTAATCTCCCCTGGATCCTTTTCTCCTGACTTGCTTCCAGGGTGCTGGCCACCCATCCTTCCACCTGGGTTTCCTTAAGGTTAACAGGTGCACAGCACTCCTGGTGGCCTAGGGCTGAGCAGGTGGAAAGGACAGATAAAAGGAACCGCAGCTACACTGAGATGAACATAGGAGACAAGCGAAAGCATCTCGCCTATTAGTTTTGGTGGGCCACTTTGAGACCTGCAGTCCATCAAATTGAGTTTGGTTGGCTTAATATTTATTGTGTTCCTGGTACCATTGCCAGAAACGATTCCATTTTGGATGGTTGGGGTGGAATGGATGTAGTTTTGTTTTGTTTTGGCTACAAAAAAACCCATCCTTCTCACCGAAAACCCAAAAGGTGGTTTGTGGTGATTGCTTGTCCACTGAGAGGTCTGCTATGAATTCTGCCAGGAAGATGCTCTCTGTTCAGCATCAATAGGAGACCACTTAAAACAGCAACAAGGGACCTGGGCCTCCTGTGTTAGCATGATGCCAAGAACCCTCAGCCTGTATTTCTTTCTCATCTCATTCTGACAGGGTGATGTTTGTATCTTGCCCATTGGCTGTCTAAATTGAAGACTTGGCTGAAAATGAACTGCTGAAGTTCAGTACAGACAAGATAAATGCTCAGGGTGGTAAACTGGTAAACTATAGAAATTGTAATATATAATCCACCTTAGTCCCTCGTCACAGGATTTTGCATAAAGAGAGGTTGGAGTTTTAGGGGAAAGGAAAGATTACCACTTTGCAGTGTTAGATTATACCGAGAGGCAGAGTGATAAAATGTTGAATATCTAAGAGCTTTAAATCCAACTATCTGAGTTTAAATTCTGGTTGTTGCAGCTAGCTTGGAAACTTTAGGCAAAGTATATAAACCTGAAGTCTGTTCCACAGTCTGTTGTTTGGAATGTCAATACAGGCTTTAGAGATAGTAGGCTGGGGGTAGGGAGATAATGCTTGGGAAGGGCTCCCTGGGAGTTCCATCTTCATGGCTTCTGAATGGAATTCTGTTTTAACAGCAGAGACTCCTCCAATAGAAATGTAGCTTGCTGATGTGATAAGAAGCATTTTGGAGTTCCGACATCAGAAGAGGCATACTACATCCAATGAGTCAGGAAAGCCCGTTAGCTCTCTATGGCAATACCTCACACTACCTACTCCTCACCCTCTCCCATGACCATGCGAGATCACTCCCCCATCAATCTCTCACTTGAAACTGCCTAACTGGCCTCCCATTCTATTAGAAACACAATAATCTAAAGGACACTTTTGATCTTGTCATTTGAGATCATAATTTCTTCCCATTGCCTTCTCTTGTACCTCCTCACCCATCCTCCTTCCATTGAACCCCTTCTTCTTTCCAGTTAGTCCCTCTTCTACTTGGATGTCTTTTCCCCTCCTCCACCATCTATAATGGAACGCTGATGGACCCAATAATGTGTTGGTCTTGCACCAGAAAAAATAGTAGCTGTGAGGTCATGAATACATTGGCTACTTCATGTCTGGAAGAGTGTTACAAAGCTCTCCTCCCCATCCTCTAGATCTTACACCCCCCCCCAACCATCTGCAATGTTACCTCACCCTTGGAGAGGGCACCTGCACTTACCACTACATATTCACTGAAGGAATGAATGGCATAAGCAGGAGATGGAGGTACCTTAGACACAACCACTACTGTGAGACTTCAGACTTGTGAAGATGCTGTGAACATTTCTAGTACTGACAGCAAGTATGCGATACTTCTGTGCTCTATGCTCAGGGTCTGCTAAGTGTGGACAAGAAGTCTTTAAATGTAAAAAATAAAATAATGCAGAAGTTGTGATATTTATTTAGTACTTATAAAATTATTGGTGGTGAAAGACTTTCCTTTTCTAAAAAAAAATCTACAGTAAACCAAGACTTTTATGTACATTATAAGAAAAATGTAAAAATAGACATAGAAAAAAACTAATCAATTACTAATAGAGTATGATGCATTTATGTGATGGTTTGACCCAGGGGTCCCCACAAATGAATGTGTTCTGAACATTCGATCCCCAGCTGATGGCAGTTTGGGTATTGGAACCTTGTTGGAGCTGTGTTGTTGGGGGTCGTCTTATGAGAGTTCTAGCCAGCTTCCCCTTGCCAGTTTTTGACACACTCTCCTGCTGCTGTTGTCCACCTGATGTTGGCCAGGAGGTGATGTCCACCCTTCTGCTCATGCCATCATTTTCCCTGCCATCATGGAGCTTCCCCTCAGGTCTGTAAGCCAAAATGAATATTCCTCCCATCAGCTGCTTTTTGTCAGGTTCTCTGTTGGAGGAATGAGAAAGCTGACCGCAACAATTGAGTTCAATAGAAATAGCTACACTGTCAAATTGCTGCAATACTTGAGACATTTATTTTCTATGCTATTTCCTCCATGAACACTTAGTGATCCTTATGGAAAACACCTACTGTCATTTCCAGTGCTGTTCCCACCTTCCCCAGAGTCAGCATTCCTCACAGTCCTGCCTGTAGCACGCTGGCCCAGGCACAGAGCTGACTCTGTTTTCCATGTCATTCTGGAGAAAGCTTACAGGGGTCACCTGTGGAATTTGCAAAGTCTAGGTGTCCAGAGGCCACGGGGATGACCTGTGGAATGGGGAACAAAGTCTCGTGTTCTATTCTGCTGGGGAACAGCGAGGCCACTGTTTTTAGCTTAAATTTTATGATATGCAATGCTATTAAAAACGTATTTCTTAAAATGCAACATGCTTGGCAGTTTGTAAGTATGATACCTGGAAACATCTAATAATAAGTCTAAATTGTATCAATATATATGAATTTAGTAAAGAACATATTTCTCTTATTTCACAGCAGTTGAGCACATTGTTTGGATATAATAATAAGGGTTGTATCCATAAAAAAGATGTATTTTAGGGGAGGAAGTTGAAATATAATTTGGAAAATGAAAAGTAGTAAACTCATATTTCTCTGGATACTTAAGAACTATGATACATGCAACAGAGCTGATGTTTTGGTGAGCTGTAGTTTCTCTTCCTAACATACCCGGGGAGAGCTTCTGTAGTGTTACCAGGCATTTGTTTTCAGTTTATGTACGAGATTCTCCATGGAGATACGTCCATAACATGAAGGCATCTGATATAGAAAATGACATGCAATGCCTTTATTCTTCCAGTTTAATTAATGCTGTGACAAGCACTTGGCAGAAACTGCAGTGGAGGGGACGCCTCTGTAGGGAACGGCAGGTTATAAGCAGTAAGGAAACTGTCAAACTGTTCCTGGGATCCAACATATCAAAACCCAAAGCTTTTCTTTGCAGCATCTCTGAAATAAATCACCAAAACAAGCCACTCAAACATCGAGTTCTCTAGTATGAAAAAAAGAAAGCTGAGAGAAGTTGTAATAGTTAATGAATCTCAAATTTATTAAAAATTTTCATATCTTTAAAAAAAACAAATCTTGATACCTAGGCAAGTTATATGTGTTCTCAATGTCCTAAATACTTTGCTTGAGGAACAAGATTCTTTGCTGTCTTTAGAGTGATTTATTGAGCCTGAAGTCTGCACTGGGTCCAGTGGAAAGACAAGCATTGTGTGGGGCTGAGGGGAAAGATAATTAGCAAAAACTCAGATTCAGAGTAGGTAGGAAGGTGGGATGAGAAGAACTTGGGGGGAGGGGGAAGAAAAACTGAGGCTAGAGAATAAAATGGGGGTGCCATTTCAGAAGACAAGTCAGGCAGTGAAGGCCTCTCGAATATTTGAACTGAGACTCAAAGTGAAGAGACAGAATGCACCCACCAGGAAATCAGAGTTCCGGGCCAGAGGAAATGAATTCAAGGGGCTGAAGCAGGAGCCTGCTTACTGGCAGCAGAGGAGGATGGTGGGAAGTGGTAGGAGGAGGTTAAAGAAGCTAAGACTCCCCTTAGTCTTGCGGGCTCTCAGTTCAATGAAAGAGTATCACTTTATATCACAGATATTTTCTAATGGCCCCTCTATTATTTTGTAATAAAATTGATAAAGTAACTTGGGGTGTCTTTGAGAACAATTGAGCTTTTCTCAGCTCTTGGTTGGTCAGTAACTTAGGAGTTAGGATGCCAGACGTTCACAAAGTCATAATTAATAGATTTCCAGGGAACTATAAAAGTCCTCTTAGACAAAGAAAAATTTTGCATTGTGATAGACTATCCCGAGCATGCTCCTCAATGCCTGTAACACTTCCATATATTTCCCATAATCTCTGGGTCATCAATACCATCTTCTCACAGAGCCATAGTGGCTGCCCGTGACCATGACAGACTGTTCATGTGTGACATCCTAAAATTCACCAAGGACGTGGTGGATATAAATGACTCTCAGACCTAGAAAAACTCTACTGATAGAGATTAGGAGAAGGTAGCTTTCTTTTCACGTAGTTAGGAACACAGGCCATAAAAAACAGCTGCCTACCCACTCTAGCAAGACATGAAGGGAATTCCAGTCTTGTTCAAGATGGTGGTCAGCTTCCTGGATCTGTCTCCTTAATTTTCCTCAGGCTTTACAACTTTCTGAGTCTGTGCGTTCCTCCCTAACCCACCAATCAAGGTCCTCCATGTACATTTGGGCTTCACCAATGAGGCTCATCCCAACAGGATGGCTAATTGTGGTTTGAATGTATGGCTCCACAGACTTGGGCTTGAATCTTCAGGGGGAGGAGCCCTACTGGGAAATAGGCATGTCACTGGTCGCTGGGGGAGGATCCTGAATCCAGCTCTAGGGTGTGTGGAGAGCAGTTAAAAGCCCTGGCGTGCTGGCTCTGCTTGAATCTATGGGGGTGAGCCAGCATCTTCTGGCATTGATGTGTTGTCCTAGAATCTGTAAGCCTGAAATAAACTCTTTCCTCCTATAAGCTGCTTTTGGTTGGGTGTTTGTCCCTACAACAAAAAGTTGACTGCAACACTAATTTATATCTCCAAGGTTATAAGAAGACCCCTTGGGGTTTTCCCAATCAGAACCTCTCCCAGCTTGGGAGCTTTTCTGCTGTACTTCTACTTTATGCTTTATTCTCTTAAATTGTTCGTAGCCTACCCTTTTTGTGACTGTCAATTCTTTGCTAGTTATAAGAGGGCCGCTGGCTTGGGGGGTTCTAAGTCTCTACTCCCCCAACACTATAATGGTGACCATCATTTTTTAATGCTCATCATTATTATTTGTTTATATTGGTTGGTTTCTACTTTTGTAGAAATTATTTTCCTGCATTTACAATTTTAGTTTTATTGCTATTTACCCAGACTTATAATCAGAAAAAATGCTGAAAGTCATGCATATACTGTTTATCCTCCAAACATTTAGAAATCTGCCTGTACAGGAGTCCTAACCTAAACCCTAGCCTCTTCACAGGCTTTACCGTTCAGTATGCTTCCATTGAATTTCCCTTTTATGAACTTAATATTTTAATCAATATGCTTTTACAACAGCTAGCTTCAGAGAGGCTTTTTCAGATGATTTTTATCTTAATATATACATCTAACAACACTTATTCATTAAATTTGTAAATCTATAGATACAAGGGTATTAGGCTCTGGAAGTAATTTTCAAACTCTTGCTGTGTTCTTAATAAGTCCATTACACTCTCTCAGCATTACAAATCATAGATTTTTAAAGTAGTGTGCATGCTTAAAACATTTTCTTGCTCTCCCTCTCAGCAGATTCCCATGACAACTGACCCCTACATGGTTTCCACTGGCTGCTCATGCCTTATCAGAAGACAAAGCTTCGCTGAGATTGGCTATGGGGTCACAAATATCAGCTGTAGCCTCTCATCATGACCTGAGAGTATTTCTAGGAGGAAAGACACACAAGCCTGTCAGTATTTCCTGCCTCTTTACCCTACATGAACTTCCTTGAAGGTATTCCTTCTGAGCTAACAAAGGGACAGAACCTCCCCCCACCCCCAGGGATACAGCAAATAAGCTGGCTCCACACTTGGCAAAGGTAACTTAGGAGATTCTGAACTTGTATTTGTGGTGTCCATCTACATTCTCACCAATAAGGATCCCAAAGTTTTGTTTTTGTTCAAGGATCCAAACTAGATGTTTTCTGGTTCTAAAGATCTTAGAAGTAAAAATCAGAGAATAAATTAGTCTTACCAAAACTGTTCCCATGACACAATGCACTAAAGCATGGCTTATGTTTGAGTCCTGGCTTTGGATCTTCATAATGGGCCTTTGAAACATTTCAACCCCACTGGGCTTTTCTTCTCATTTGTGAATAAGGTGATCAATATCTCCCTTGTGGGGCTATTGTAAATATAGCTGTATTTGTAAAGGGAAATATTTAAATTAATGGTTTTCCTTTCTTCTTTTATATTTAAGAACAATTGAAATCATTTTATACATATCTTTTGGTGGGCAAACACACAAACTTTTAAGCATAACCCTCAGCTGTAACTGCTTGGTGAGAAAAAAGGCCTGCATTTATCCTCATAGATGACTGTCAAGCTCCTCAAATAGCTTTTCGACGTTCTCTCAGCAATGTAAGGTAGTCTCTGTTGCTGTGTAACAGTTACCTGAAGCAACTCATTGGAGGAAAGGGTTTGCTTCAGCCCACAGCTTTGAGGGGAAGTTTCATGCAATGCATCTTATCACATCATCCAGGAGAAGCAGCAAGAGCAAGCTATCTAGCACTGGCAAGTGGGGCTAGATAGTAAAATCCCAAAATTTGCCCCCAGCAACATACCTCCTCCAGCAAGGCTCCACCTCCCAAAGGCTCCACCAGCTGGGGATTAAGTATGAGGCTTAATCACAAACACATGAGGCTGTGGGGGACATTTTACATTCAAGCTACCATATGCCACGTATCCTTACTCGTATTTTAATTCTTGCTATTCTGAATGGTGTAGTGTTATTTCATTGTGGTTTTGGTTTGTTTTCCCTAGAAAACTAATAACCCTGCGCATCCATTCATGTGCACACCATCTACTTAGAAATTGTTTAGTATGAAGTATCTCTTAAAGTTCTTGGATATTTAAAAAATTGAATTTTTATTACTGACTATAGGCATGATACATTGTGGATAATAGTTGTCTGATGGACACCTGGAATGCACAAGTTAGCTCCAGTTTGTAGCTTGCTCTTATGCTTTCCTAACAAAAACTTTGATAAATAGGAATTTCTAAATTTTGATTTTGTCATTTCTGACTAGGAAAATTTTGCCTACTTCAACATTATGGACATTTTCTTTCTTTTGCTTCCTCTAGAATAATTACTTATTGTTCCCCTGTCTCATTTAGGTCTATAATGCATCTATAATTTTGTTTTTCAGTGCTGGAAATTAAAATCAGGGCCTCATGTAAAATTCGGCACTATATTTTCCAGCTTTGATTTCATTTTCTTAAAACTGTTTTGTGAATTCTAGATCTTTTGTTTCCTATGTAAAATTTTAAATCAGTTTCTCAAAAGCCTATTAGGATGTTGAATGGATGGCATTGTTTAAATAAACTAACGTGGAGATAACTGGTATCTTAGTGTTATAGCATTTTCTAAGTCATGAATACTTACTCAGGACCCATAAAATACTGCTCAGTAATGCTTAAAAGATTTTTTTAGTGTAAAGTATTATACATCTTTTAAAAAATTATATATCTGTAAGGAGACAGAGGGAGAGAATAAATATGGTTGTGCCAGGGCCTCTAGCTGCAGCAAATGAACTCCAGATGTATGCATCACTTTGTGCATCTGGCTTTATGTGGGTATAGGGGAATCAAACCTGGGCCATCAGGATTTTGAAAGTGAGTACCTTTAACTACTGAGTCATCTTGCCATATACTGCACATCTTTTGATACAATACCTTGTATCTTCTTAGAGTCTTCAGAATTCTCTGTCATTTCTGATATTGATTTATGGGCATTCTTACCCCACACCCAGCTTACCCTGACAGTTGTTTATCAACATTATTATCATTTCAAAGAACCAGGTTTTGGCTTTATTGATTTTCTATCTTCTGTTTGAATTCAAATATATATTATTTTGTTTTGTTTTGTTAAAGCATATATTATTTTCTTCCTTTTACTTCATTTGGATTTAATTGGCCTTTCTAGTTTCTTAAGGTAGAAACATTACATGTTCAGACTTTGAAGATGAACTTTTCACTGAATGTTGCTTTAGCATCTTTTCCCAAACCTTAGTTGTCTTTTCATCCAGTTCTGAGAACTGTCTTTCTGGTTTCTTCTTTGAGCACTGAATTATCTGTGTGTTGTCTAATATGCACCCATTTGGTAATAATCAGGTCTAGAAAATACTTTTTAGACAGGTTCTTGTTACCAGCATGGTTGATATCCAGCATCTGCCCCAGGTAGGGAAGTGTTCATGTCCTGTCTGTTTTTGATTTCATGTCATCTCTCTGGATCCTTGGTTCTTTTATTAATTATCCTATTGTTCTCTCCTATTCACTGTGGTGCCTGCTGAGTGCCATTGGTCACAGCAGGCCTTGAGAATTGATGGAAGTTAAACCAACATCTGGAGCCATAATCTGACACATGTACTTGCCTGAGTGAGCTTCAGTGGTAGTCACCATGAGAAGTAGGTGAGGCTACAATAGATAAACTGACATTTCCAGGTTGTGGGGAAGAGTTTGTTACTAATAAACATTCCACACTTAAATCTACTTAGTGGGTGCCATTATAATTAATGAAAAAAATTCAACATTTAACATTTTTTTTTAAATTTGTAAGCAGAAACAGAGAAAAGAGACAGAGAAAAAGAATGGGACCTAGCCTCTAGCTGCTGCAAATAAACTCCAGATTTATGCACCACTTTGTGCATCTGGCTTTACTTGGGTACTGGGGAATCGAACCTGGATCCTTAGGCTTCCCAGGCAAGTACCTTAACTGCTGAGCTATTCTCCAGCCCCACAACATGTTTTTTATACTTCAGAAATAGCAAAACAGTAAATGCTTAGCAACAGCTTTCAAACAGACTTTTGACCTTTAACTACCATGTTTGGTGTGAGAACTCAGGATTCAGAAGCCATTTTATCTAAGCTGCACCTGGTACATAATGATACGGCCAAGGTTGTGACTCACTCATTCCTTCTCTGCCATATTCCTTGTTCTCAACCCTACCAGGACTGTTTTAAATTTCAGTATTAATATTTACTAATTTAGGACTTGAAATTTCAGTATTTAACATTCCATTTCTCATATTTGTTCCACCTTGCCATGGAAGAGAATGACCACACTCTGAGTACTCTTGTGCAGAGAGCTCTGTCTTTCCTTGGGAACAGGTTCTATTCCAGAGGAATCTGCCATTTGTGTACATTCCCTTTATGTAGTTTCATTTCAGCATTGATAACCCACAAGTATGCTTCTCTTGTCATAGCCACACGCCCTGGGATGAGCCTCCATAAACCAGTTTATACAAAGAAAGGTTTTACTGAAGTTACAGATCTAGGGGAAGTTCCATAATGTTGAAAGAAGTAAAAAGACCAGTCCCAGCACCTCAAGCAAGCACACTCAAAGTGCCAAACACAGTAGGAAACTCCAGGCTTGAGCACTGACTGTTCTTTGTAAAGCTGGAATTTCACCCCAGAAATACCTTAGGGCTGGACCCTAGGATTCAGCCAGGTGACACCCCCTCTAGCCAGGCAGCTGGAGAAAAACTTTAATAACTCTTAAATCTATTGGGGGACATCTATTGGAACTCCCACACCTCTGAACTCTACAAATTCTTTTATACATTTTCCATCAAGAGGTTGTTCTAATTGTTTCCCTTCTAAAGATGAATAAGCCTTCTTTCCTTGACACAGTGTACAAAGTCTGATGCTACCTGACTTGGAAGGTGAGGTTTTAAAAGGCCATGCAGGGGTATCTGGGGAGATGGCTCAATGGCTCAAGAAAGGTGCTTGTTTGCAAAGCCTGCCTGCCTGGGTTCAATTCCACAGCCACCCATGTACAGCCGGATTGCAGAGACCATGTGACTTAAGATGCTCTATAGATCTAAGACTACCTAGGCTGGGGTTTTCCTTTCTTCTGACACTTCAAAAGCTGAAGGGAATTTTAAAAAATTACACCACTTGCAGTTTTTGAAGACATGTCATGATTAGCTGACCCACAGCATGGACACTACTTTAAGAACATGTAACTCTCTAAATAACCATCTCCATCCCGATGATGCGTACATCCTATTTGCAGCACATCTGATCCTCAAGAAGCCACTTCACACAAGCACCTCAACGGTCAAGTGTCCAAAACAGAACTTGTCATCTCTGCCCAGGCTTAGTGGTTCCCCCCGGAGTTCCTCTTTCAGGCATGGCTCTGCCAACAAAGGCAGGACCTGCTGTCTGAGCCACAGACATCCCTGTACCTCACACAGGCTTGGCATGTAACTGGCACCTAGTTTTTGTGGAATGAAATTGCATATATTCCACATGATGAAAATTGCCATTAAATCTGACCAGTATCTTCTTGAAAGAGCAATGAAATGGATAATGGCTTATTTAAAACCCAAGCAAACCTTTAAAGCTTCTATAAAACAAATAAAAAACAAAACAAAAAAAAGCCAGGCTCTTCCTATCATAGCAAAGCTCCTAGTATTTACTCATGCAGTTGGAATGCCTTCCCAGCCTTCCATCCTTGCTGTGCATCAACACGCAGGTAAATGAACAGACTGATTATAATTTTCTCTGCTCTACCAAATCTCTCCTTCTCACACTGTGTCTCACCGCTGGAAAATGAGTACTAACTGTGTACTCAGGGCATTTAGCAGCAAATTTGAGTGAAATGTTGCTGTCTTGATAGGAAAGATTTGAGCTCTACTAAGCATTTTTGAAAGCAAATTGTGTCAGCAGACTGAAATTACATGCAAAATTTTCTAAACTGTTCATATGATAGGCAGCCACATGTCGCAGATTTCAAAATGTAGGAGATGAAGCTGAATAATGTCAACTCTGGTCTAATTACCTCCAATCCAAGTCTGCTCTCGGATAAGGGCATTAAAATGCAAACAATTACAGTAAGAGGTACTGTGAGACTTAGGTAGCTATGGAGGATGCCATTACAGCGCTGACTGCACACAAGGTTGTCTCTGTATTTCACGTACTATTTTTGAGACTTACCGAGTACTCAGTGTGATAGAGGATGCATTATCCCTTGGCTGATCCATTATGCTGTTTTGCATAGCAAGCACAGCAGAGTGGTGTATTTCAGGGATTGAGTAGGGTTTTTTTTTTTTTTTAACTGAGTTTTGCAGTCCTGAAGATATTAATTACATGAATCAGCTGTTGGCTAATTCAGTCTGTTGGAGGCATACCTCTAGTTGTTCAGTCACCACACCTTGAGGGCAAACAAAGTCCTTAGTCAGCTGCTCTCTGATCTGATTGTTCTTAGCTACACTTCTGGCCATCTCAGGGATCCCCAAGAAAACAAGTAGTGAAGTCCGTGTGTGAACTAGAACCCAGTATGTGACATTTCACTTCTAAAAATACAAATCAACATATTGTCACCACTTGAGTAACTCCCAAATTTTAAGCAAGAAATAATTTCTCTACGTGTGATCCTTTCTCATGCAAACTAACCTATCCTGAGCACTTGCTTCTTAGATCTGTGTCCCTCAACACTGGCACCATTGGCATTGTGGACCAGATACTTCTGGTATGGGTCATGTATTTTAGTATACTGAGCCACTTCTCTTGCTTCTTTCATCCCACCTCCCCATCCAATAGTAACATCACTTAAATATATCAATTTATAGCATTTTGTTAAGCAACTCTACAAAGCAAATTCTAGTCTCCAATGTATGTGTTCTTATAACAAAAATCTCTGAAAATAACCAATTAAGATGAATTAAAAGTTTATTTTGGCTCAGTTTTTGAGTTTTAGCTCACAGCCTGTAGGCACTCAGCCCTATTGTTTTGGGGCCTGTAGCAAGACAAGAGGGACAAAGGTGGACAGCCACAAAGCCAGTAGTGCTAGAGTTGGTGTTTGCTTCAAAGTAGTCTAACTCCGGGGTCTTAACTCTGCACTAGTGTGGAGACTTGATCCTTTCGTGACTTTGAAGCTTGCTGGTCATTATCTCTCCCAGAGCTGCTTAAGCAGCTGCCCAATCAGTGAAGGTTGGTCAGGGACTGAAAATGACTCAGTGAAGAGAGAGGGAAGTTTTCATCTTTTTGTACCTGGCTCTTGGTCAATTAAGAATGATGTATAAAGTAGATCAACTACATCCAAGTAATCTAAAAATCCATAGCTTAGTAACTTTCATCATCTACCACTTAGAGCACTTTTAGCCCAAGGTACAGTAGGCACTGAGTGCCTCCTCTCTCAACAGAAGTACATGGCTCACCAGTTAGCATAATTCTCATCATTACATTTCTTCCTGTAATTGGAGGTTTATATCTTCAAATTAGAGAATTTCATGTGCAGCTGACCCTTGTTAAAATGCTAATGTGCATATTAAGCTCTGTTAGTATTCATTTAGATAAATTAATCGCATTACTTAGTCATCCTGCAAGCCATTACAAAGTGAATTAGAAAACAGAAAACTTCCGAAGGAAGGCTCAGTCAGGGCAGGAAAATGTAGTTACAAGGTATTGTTAAGGGAAGTTTCATCTGGGGCTAGAAACACAGCACAATGTGGTACTGAATAGGAAA
Organism: Zapus hudsonius; assembly: GCA_004024765.1. Taxonomy (NCBI): domain Eukaryota; kingdom Metazoa; phylum Chordata; class Mammalia; order Rodentia; family Dipodidae; genus Zapus; species Zapus hudsonius. The sequence goes on along the minus strand of PVHP010000399.1, from coordinate 50,666 downwards.
TGTACCAAGAGGAGACAGAGACCAGCAATGATGAACAATGGACAGTTCCTTACAAGAAAAGCCATCTTCCAGTTCTGCTCCTGTTCCCTATTTGCTAATTGCTCCCCTCTCTGACATCTCCGTTTTCCTCTCAAACTTCAGATAGGTCTATGACAGGTTACCTAGCAGACACACATCTATACAGCAAATTATGAGGGGCTGAAAACACTCCCAGGTGGCACTGCTCTACTTTGTGTTGACACATGGAGTTCCACATGCAGAAACACAAGAGTGAACACCTGAGCACATGGCTCTTCCCTGATTCTGCCTTGTCCACAAAGCTTCATTGGCTTCATCTCTCAAGGTGAAGGCTCGGGTGTGTACTCTCCTTCCTTCTGGCTGAGAAGGCTTCCCTTGGCTTACAGAGGAAGGCAAGAACCACTCCATTTCTTCTCTCTGTGAACCAGATAGTCTGATAATAACTACATAAAAAGGCTTCCTACCTAGGGACACCTACTGTGAAAAAGAAAGGGATGAAGGAATAAAATGCTGATGAAATTTAAACTAGACTGTAGTGAAGCACTTTAAATCTGCTCAATTTCCACACATTCAAATGCTAACAGAAAACTTGAGTAAAAATATGAACAGATGAGAAAGAACCAAGGTATATGACTGATATGGGAGGAAACATTTTTACTGTGGAACTGTCAAAGGCCAGTGATTTACAGAAACACAAAAAAGGAGAAGGAAAGGAAAGCACGTGCTGGTGAGAAGCTGGGCTGAGTGGTCGGCTACCAGAGTGGGTAGCTTTGCCCCACACGATCAAGTGGACTGGGGATGAACACTGGTTCTGTGAGAACACAGCACCTTGTCTTCTGAGAAGTCACAGTAAAGAGATAGGCGCAGACAAGCTTGGGCTTTAAAAAGAACTTATATTTATTATATTTTACAACCATGATCTTTTATAATGGTGGCCGTAGGAAAAGCTGCTTTGGCAAGCAGTGGCAGAGGCTCCTGGGGAGAGGAAGTGAAAGGACTGGGCATAGAAACAAGGACCCTGGCACACTCAAAGCGCAGGGGATAGTTCACAGAGCAAAATGCAGTCCTAAGTAAATGGGTTCAGGCAATTTCAGTGTTAAGATAACATCATTAAGAGTAGAACAGATTGTGCTCAAACCCTGCTGTTTATAATTAACACATTGCTTCCAAATACTCCAGGGTCCCTGTAAATAGTCTTCTGCTCGCATCCACCCAGGCCAATCAGAACATTTCCATCAGCTTCCATGCTGGGCCAGCACCTGTTTGGACAAATCCAGGAGAGCCAGAGAACTCCTCTCCCCGGCCAGCTAAGTCGCGGGATGAGCACAGCTTGGCTCAGTCATTGTCACAGTGTCCATATGGCTCTGAAGCTTGTTTTCACAAGAAATCATACAAGTATTTTATTATGTCAAAGTTCACCGTCCTATAAACAAAAACAGAGAGCACGTTAGCATCCTCACCCCTGGACTGCTTAGCTCGGACGGCTCTGAGAAGCACATGCAAAATCCTTCACAAATCATTCAAATAATCCTACTAGGCTTCCCATGAGCCACGGCACGATGGGCACAGGCACACGTTTAAAAATGTCACTAGGAACATGTTTTCTTTTTTCATGAATAAAGTTTACTTTCTTAAAGAAGAGGAAACCAAGTTAGAGCTATACAATATTTGGTGTTTAAATTATACTACAGAAAGTTTAGACATATTTGAAAGCTATTTGCTTCCTGCTTAATAATCAGAATAAAGTATTTAGAGACACAAAAGTATTTATATCTTTTTTGTTTCTGAACATTGTTTATCTTCCAAAACACCTGTTTTATCATTACACAAATGCAGAGCTCATCTGTCCTCATTTGTAGCTTTCATTATTTTCAGTCTTTTAACAGTGGCTGACCTGTGTGTGTATTGTAACTAAATCTGTATGAAACAAGAATACGATACAACAAACGGATGATGTAGATGTATATTTTGTACTCTAATGGCAGGCTGAATAAAATAGCAGAGAGAAAGAGACATATAATTATTTTCCGTCCTCCAACTCATTCTTCACTATAAATATTCAGACTTGGAGGTTTATTATTTGAATAAATGGTCAAAATAATTAGATATAATGATCTAGCAATAAGTATAAAATTAAAGCCTTAAGTATTCAATTCTGCAAAAATAATCATCCATGTGAGAAGAGCCTTTTAAAGATTCACTAATTGCATGCTCTTATTATTAAACCATCATCAATTCATGTTTTTGTCTATAGTTCTGGAATACACTTTCTAAAAAAGTTTCTATGCAAATGACTGATGTACCAAATGTTTTTAAAAACATGGTCAGGGAACTATAGATACCATTTTTGAAAACATTTAAAAATAGCTTAAATAATGAGATTCTCTGGCTGCTATACCTATTTTTGGACTGAAGAACACTTTCACTGTTTTATTATAATAGTACCTCCTAGAAAAATACACCTTTCTAACCAGCACAAAAATACTGCCCCCAACAATACCGTTAGCACAAGCAGTGACAAAACTACTAAAAGGCACAAAGGTGTGGTCATTGTCACAATGCCACTTCATTTTTATATGCTTCTTCCATAACTTCTTAAATTCCCAAATTTACTAGCAATAAGGTAACTATAAAAATGACCTAAAAATTGTATTACTGATTCAGAAGAAGTTAAGATGAAAACAAATTGTAACCGATTAGAAAAATTCCTAAATTACAAGGCATTGTTCCATGGACTATTACACAGCAATACAAAACGATCAATATGAAGAAACACAATACTAAGTAAAAAGGAGCACAGTGAATCAGAACTATATTTTACTAGGTATGAAAAAATGGTTGCCAAACAGGTTAACAATATAAGAGGGCAGAAAGAAATGAAAATGACTCATTTATGTAGGACTCTTGTATATTTTAATAATCATTCATGTTACTCTAATAACTTATGCAATAAAATTTAAATTAACAGAGTAAGTGGATTGATTTTTAAGCCCTGAGCCACTTAAAATATTCATTAGTAAAAGACTCACTACACTGGGCATGGTGGCTCACACTTTTAATCCCAGAACCCAGGAGGCAGAGGTAGGAGGATTGCCATGAGTTTGAGGCCACCCTGAGACTACATAGTGAATTCCAGTCAGCCTGGACTAGAGCGAGACCCTACCTCCAAACCACCCCGTCCCCCAGAAAAAAAAAAGATTTTTTACATTCTATTTCTCTGCTTTGTCAGAGAAAGATTTTTGCAAGATTTTATACTAAAAAGAAAAAAGAGGGCTGGAGAGATGGCTCAGCGGTCAAGGCACTTGCCTCCAGTGCCTAAGGCCCCAGGACCCACATAAGCCAGACCCACAAGGTGGTGGCCCTAGTGCATATTCTCTCTCTCTGCTTGAAAATGAATAAATAAAATATTAAAAAAGAAAACAAATTAAAAAAAGAAAAAAGAAAAAGGAATTAAGGAAATGAATCTGTAATAGCTGTGGATAAAACCTAAAAATATAGAACTAAACCAAAAGTGCACATAAAGGGATGAGCTGGAAAAGGAGAAGGGACAGGTAAAAGGATAGTTGTGACCTATAAACAGAAGGGAGGAAAGTATGGGGGTGGTGGTGGGATGAGGGACAGGAATCAACAAAAACATATTGAATTTGAAAATGCCATACATAAAAATGCTAGGGAAAAAAAATTTACTGCCCAAGAAGTCCATTCTTTCATTCTTCCAGCCCCAATCTAAGAAGGTGATTTGCCAATTGGTCTGGATTTGCCTGGCAAATCTCCAATACTATGTGATTTCAATTATAATTCTTTGCTGCCCTAGTTTCTAGCATATGCAGTGCTGCTGGAAAGGACCACATGTCTCACATATTGATGCCACTGTAAATTCAAGGTCAAGAACTTCAAACCCTCTCAGCAAGCTGCTTTCCTTGACAGCTTTTTCTTCCAGTCTCTAATGGCAGTGAATCCAAACATTCCATGTTTCTCTACTACTCTGTCTTTAGTCACAATTCAGCCTCCTTTCACTGGGAAAATACAAACCGTAAGATTAGGATTCCCTCAACTTTCTGCCACCAAACCTCAGATCCACTTGAATCTACCTTGATCTGTCATAATGCAAGAGGATTCTCCTCTCCCAGTTTTCAACTCATGCTGTCAATTCCATATTTACATGGTTTGTATCATTAACTCATTTCTATTTAAATATGCTCAGATAGTTATATAAAAAGTAAAGCCCTAAGATACAGGCTTCTGATGACAAGCTAGAGCTGTGCTATACTTGTATCTCCTCAAAACCTAGTGCAATGCTTTGTTGATAATGGACCACATGAGTAAATGAACGAAACCATTTTCTGTGCTTGCTGCTGCTGCTTCCTTATGGACTAGACATGACTTCTACTGTCACAGTACTGAAAGTGTTTCTGTTTATGATTCAAAGGAATGCTTTACTGTGAAAGCAGAGGGCTCTACTAGATTCCTTATTAGCATCTGACATTCAATCATTATTCTATTCCCTTCAACTTTGTACATATATATATATATATGTATGAAAGTTATACCCATATTTAACTTGTATAGCTACTTTGCCTGCTTATGTTCCTATCATGATTATTTTCCCTTGTCTTTATTCTGTAGGAGTTTAGATAATTGATAATAGTATTTTTTTCTACAAAATCAAATGACTGATAGTCCCTGATTGCCTCAGACACTGCACTGGGATACAATAATCTAGACACTTGCTGACCACAAATGCCTGCCAGTAGGGTGACCCACCTCTGCCTGTCTTTGGTAACTCCCCTTAGCATTTAATCTTGACACCATATCTTGAGTTCGAACAAGACAATCTCCTCCTTCACTCTCCTTTTGTTCTGTCCCCCCAAAACAAGCATACATGGCTTCCTTCATGTGAAGTTTAACTAATATAGGAAACTACCGGAACACACACAATATCATCTTATTTAGCAAACACTAAGGTTGAGGCATTGTTCCAGGAATGAGGATTAGGCAGTGACAGATAGAAACACATCCTATACTTTAAACATCATGACTTATTTTTCAGAAATATCAGCTCTAATTATTCAACTAATTATTGAAAATGATGCATATCAAAACAAAATGACATCCATCTTCTTAACTGTAGGGAGTAGTGATGGCCATCATGGTGTTTGAAAAGGCTTCCTTAAGAAACAGAAACTGGGCTGGGGAGTGGACTCAGTGGATTAAGCACTTTCTGCACAAGCATGAGTACCCAAGTTCAGAACCCAGCACCCAAGTAAAAAGCTGAACCTGTGGCAGGTGTTTGTAATCCCAGCCACACCTATGGGTGAGAAGAGAGGTGGATAGTCTGGCAGAAAAAGAAAGAACAAGGGAGAGAGAGGAGGCAGAAACCAACACCTGACACCTGAAAGTTATCCTGTGACCTCCATGTCATGGCAGGAACATTCCCGCACGAACATTCCCACAGGATGGGCGGCCATGGGAAATGCTATGTCTGCAAAAAGGGGAACCACAGCTAATGCAAACAATTGAGGAGGGCAGAGTGGCTAGAGCACCCACCCTAGAGAGGTGCTGCCAGATGAGGCTGGACACAAGGGCAGGGTCCACATGATGTGGGCCTCACAGAGCCAAGAGTTATGGGAAGAGACACAAACCTTTTAAATAGGAGAATAGTAAGCTTTTACAAGCCCATAATGGATAGTATGAGCAGTAAGTTGTAAGGGGAGAAGAGTGGACAGAAGATTAATCAGGGAACTACTAAGGAACACATCGACAGAGCACGTGAACAGAGTAAAAGTTCTGTGATACACGGGAGGACCTGGTAGTCAACACGACTAGCACCTCGATAGCCATGCTGAGCTCTGAAATAGGAACACTGGAAGAAAGAAGAATCTTTCCTTTTTTAAAAAAATGGTTTTTCGAGGTAGGGCCTTGCTCAAACCCAGACTGACCTGAGATTGATGGTGGATGGAAGCAAAAGTTAGAATTTCCAAGTTTAGTTAGCTGGGAAATGTCCAATAAACATCAAAAATATTTTTAAAAGGTTTGGTCTTTAACAATAGGGGAGTTATTAACGTGTGTGTGTGTGTGTGTGTATGTGTGCGTGCGTGCGTGTGCGCGAGTGTGCGTGCGCGCTAAAGCTGTGGGTGTAGCTAAAATGGTTAGGAACAAAGTGTACCATGAGTAATGAGTCAAGAACAAGCCTCAGGAACAGCTCTACTAATGGTCAGGCAGGGAGGACAAACTGGCAAATGAACCTTAACAGGACCTTAATGATTATTCTATACTTACCGTGCAATAGCTCTGATAAAGTCTAGAGAAACTGTGCACTTGTATTTCGGTGCATCAAGCTGATCATCATGGCCAACCAGGGTTAACAGCTGCAGGGTCACTAGGGAGGTAATCTAACAATGAGAGGATATTTATGAGAAACTCTTAATGAGATCTCTTTCACAATACCTTTATTTGAAATATTTTATAGTACTTTAAAAAAGACATAAATGAATCTGCAAAAAATATGAGTACTTTAAAATTTGTAAACCCACATTTGTACATGTTTAAACACACAGTTTAACAACTAGGCGCAGTCGCTAAAGAGTCATAGCTTTAACAGATGATTCAGATGATTCAGATGTGTATAGCATTTTCTCTCAACAGTTAACAGCATTATTAATGACCGAGGACATAAACGGAAAAGAGTCAATAAAATATAGTTACCTATGGCAAAATTAACTTCAACCCTTTATGTGCTAAAATAGATAATAGTAACTTGAAAATCACACAGCAACCTCCCTATATTATTAAAGGCAGGTCTCCTTTGTACTTTTCCTTTAATATAGAAGAAGACATTAATGACATTTTATTTTGCCACTGGCATTTTCTTATACGTCTTATAATTCTACTTTCTTGTGATTTAATACTCTCCCACATATAATTGGATTCTTTATATTACATATTACTTTTCTTCCACACTGTGTTCATAGAAAATCACAAAATGTATCTTTATTTAAGTTAGAATTTATTGCTTTTACAACATTAGGCACAACAAACGTCTAAATGCACATGCTGGAACAAACAACCCTCCCTTAAAGTCACTTTCAGTTCTACCAGGATGTCATAGGTAAATCAATCATGCAAATTATGCAAAGGCACAAGATCATTTCAGGATGGAGCATCCAAAAGGCACTTCCAAAATACGAATTAAGATGATCACTCAATTTTTAGGGGGTAGACAGGCTGACTTAAGAAAGGTAATACTCAAAGAAGAGAAACTTATATCCATTTTCACGTTAAAAAGAATCCTTTCAAGAGTTTTTCACTTCATGGTCTTGTCATATGAGAATTACTCAGAACTCAAAATCCAAATACATAGTTCAGAAAACCATCTATCACATAAAGTAGTGTGCAAATGTATTAATGCTGTAAAAGTACCTTCCCAGTTTATAATCTGAAAATTAAATAGATTTACTTGATTAATTTATAGGGTCAAGCACACTGATTCAAAATTATAAATAAAAACTTCTAGAAAAAAACATGAAAACCTTTAGAAAAGCATTTCTATATATGGATAAATATAGAACATTAACTGTCTCATTATTTCACCCTTAATTTACCTAATTTTTATTTAAATTTGCACATCAATAAAACTTTAGAGTAAGAGGACTTACTCTAGTAGTTATGTATTCCAAGATGAATAGGATCACAGAAACTGCTTATTACTTCCTTACTTAAATTTAAATATTCATGACAATCCAGTGTCTCCAGATCACTAAGCTAACACTGATAGATACATGGTCTGATATGGTGAGTGGGGTACCACAAGATTCTAGACAGTGAAGGTCCCTCTGGCTCCATCTCAGTACACACTTATTGGCATGCATAAGATAGGGGCGGGGCTAGTCTTCCCAGCTAGCTGCTCAGGACTCAGCGACAAATCTGTCACAAAGAAGAGATACACAGAGTTGCTCCTGTTGTTAGGTTCCTAAATGCAGAATGTGATTTATATACTCTCTGGTACCAGAAAAAATAAATTAGAATATCTTACAGGTAATAGATTAACATCCTAGAAGAAAAGCTCTCTAAGCAACAAAGCAAAATATACTATACTTGAATGTTATATAATTTTTTAGCACTGTCTAATTTACAGAAGGCTTATCATTCAATTGAGCTTTGAGTTACCCTAGAACGTATTTTATCATCCAATACTAACAAGAGCCTAGACAGAGAGTTAAGAAAATGGTAATTCAGAGGGATGGCATAGATTCATATTCACTGCTGTTCCCTGCTAAGCACAACCATAAACACTGAAAAATAACTAACAGGTCAAGCAAAGGAGGACTGAGAGAGGAGCAGAGAGGACAGGAGGCCACACAGGTGATCCACACCTGCAGGAGCAACACAAGGCAGAGTCTGATGTTACCCACCTGTGGTGGTTCATCTTCACTGGCAACGTGATGGCACAATCTGGAATCACATAGGAGACAAGCTTCTGGGCATGTCTGTGACTTCCTAGATTGTGTTAACTAAGTGGGAAGACCCACTCTAAGGGAAACACCACTCCATGGACTGGGTGCCAGACTAAATAAAAAGGAGAAAGCAAGCTGAGCACCAGAATGCATTGCTCTCTTCTTCCTGACTGCTCATGCAACACGACCAGCTGCCTTGGCTTTCTAACCATGCTGGACTATATCCACTCAAACTGTGAGCCAAAATAACATTTTAAGTTGCTTTTGCTTACCATTTTAAAATGCACTTATTTGCAAGCAGAGAGACAGACAGACAGACAGACATGGATAAAGAGACAGAAAGGGCGCACTAGGGCCTCTAGTCGTTGCAAAAGAACTCTAGACACATGTACCACCCTTGTGCACCTGGCTTTACATGGGCATTGGTAAATCAAACTTGGGTCAATAGGTTTTACGAGTGCTTTGACTGCTGAACCATCTCTCCAGCCCTTATCATTTTGTCACAGCCAAATTGTCATTCATAAATAAAGTAGAAAAAGACAATTTTAAACAATAGAAAATTAGAGAACATGCCACTAAGTATAACTACCTTTCAAGAATAGCTTAGAGAGATCCTTTAAGCAAAAATATAAAAAGAATCTTGAAAAAAGTTAAAGGAGAAAAATGAAAACATATACACAGAAAAATATACTATCTCCTCATGAGTTTCTTAATCACATTGGATTAAAAAACATATTGGATACACAAGGCAATGTTGAGCTAAAAAAAGAAAAGTCAAAGGAGCTAAGTGGAAGAACAGAGATCCACATTCCGACAAAATTCTGCACATCAATTTTCTCAAGTAGCTTTCTATTCATAATAGCAACAAGCAAACAAAACTGGGAAGAACTCTGATGTCCTTCAATGGGTTAACAGTCAAGCAAGCCCTGGTCCATCCACACATGGAGTATTACTAAGCAAGAAAATAATTATTTCATGCAAATTATCTGGGTAACTCTCAGAGAAATTAATAACTATGCTGAGGTGAGAGCTGTGGTGGGGGAAGACTATCCAGAGGCATGGCACTCCTCAGTAACAACATACTAGGGCCAGGAGAACCTGGCTGAATACTAGGCTATCCATGGTCCCCTGTCACAACAACTGATCCAGACGACCCATGGAGGAGGATATCCAGCTGATTGGGGATGGGGGCGGGGGGGCATTGGGGAATTGGGGTAACAACTCATTGATTGCCCACTAAATAATGTAACTCATTATGGACAATAAAAAAAAACATCAAGCTAACTCCCAAATACTCTATGATTCAATTTTTAGAAAGATGAAATTATAGCAGTGAAGATTGGCAGTTGATTGGGAAGGAGGAGAGAAAGAGGTATGGTTTTCAATGGCAGACAGAATAATCCTTATAATGATGAAACTGGTTTGTATCTTGACTGTAGCTGTAGATATGCGAACCTATATACATGGGATAAAATTTTATATAATCAAAGGTACAGAGACAATAGAAGCAGACACCATGGGTGTGGCTGAGTAGTAAAACACCCTAACTTCTATCCCCAACATAAAAAACAAGAAAAAAAAACACAAACAGAATTTAACAAAACACAAAACACCACATAAACAACTGCATGCAGAAGTGGGAAAATTTGAGTAAGATCAGTAGATTGCATCAATGTAGATTTCCTGGTTGTAGCTTTGAAAAATGTTATCACTGGATGAAATTAATAAAGAAGGGCATACAGGAAGAAAGAGCCTGGAACACTCTTTAAAATTGCAGATAAATATGTTATTATCTCACAAAGCATTGAATAAAAAACAACATTGATACAGTAATCAAAAGACAGAGGACTTATAGGAAACCTTATAAACTTTCATCTTTATTTCAAAATGTTTACATATTTATGAAGAAACAAAAATCCAAAAAAAAATATTATGAACTTGAAAGAGTTTTAAAAGCCCTGTGAAACATTATGGCCTTAAGTGGGAAAAGTCAAAGAGTAATAATTATGTCAATATTGATATACCACTGAAATGGATTTTTTTCAATGTTTACAGATTTTTTAGTTACACCTCCAGGAGGGCTGTAGACACTGGTTTCATCTAACACTTTGCCTCAGCCTGGGGCTAGTACACCATATTATTTCCTTGATAGTATAAGGGACTATGACAAAATGTTAGAATACTAAATTCCAATGTGTTCTATTTTCCCCAAATTCTTATTTTTATTTCTATTCCTTAAAATGATTATAAAGTGTTTTTTTTTAAGGAGTTAGCTTTGAGAACCAATTACATTTAGGCTCATTAAAAGAACCGAATTTTTCAATGTAAAAATGATTGAAAAATGAAATTCTGAGCTAGCCCACCGAACCTGAGAAACCTTAGTGATGAATTTCTCATTTAATGAAAGAGAACACAGCTATCATAAAAGATGATGGGCAATATCAGGTCCTAGTCAGTCACCCGGAACCAAATGATGTTTCCCAATTATTTAATATGAAAGTTTCAATGAAAAAGCATGCAACACATATGTCATGCTAGAGGTTTACTAGAACACATTGTAGGGTTGTTGTAACAATTTAAAATTAAGCATTTAGTATATTAAAATTGTTTAGCCAAAACAATGCCTCACTTCACATGTTGATGTAAAATCATTGCTGCTGTGAGAAGAGACCTCGGCAGCAATCTGTGTTCTTCTACCTTTCCTTCTCCCTTTCAACATCCTAGAATAAGCATACATGTAAACTGGTGTTCATGATCTAGCTGAGGACCAACCTAGAAAAGGTTGAGCCATGCTTACTAAATATTAGCCATCATGGGAAAGTAGTGATGTAGGGACTGGAATTTATTACTGTCTCTGGGCTTTCTGGCAAACATTGTACTAAGGCATTTTCATTTCTCCAATCTTCATAATTCCCCCATAATTAGGTACAATAAATAAACTTTTTTTTCAGTTGAGGAAATAGCTTAGAGAGGTAAGGTCACTGAGCTAACAGTGCTAAGAGCACTGGATTTCAATAGTCCCTGGATCCAATCTCCATGTTCTTTAAGTTAGAAGCTGCAGGAGACAGGAAAAGGTTATTGTTAGGAGAGATTTATGACAGCTTCAGGAGGGAAGGGAAAGTGAGTAGAATGACATGTCTGATGGCATATCACAGTGAGAGCAATCAGGTAGACTGAAGTTGGAAAGCTTGGTGAGCAGACACTGCAAATTCACAATGGAAAGGCCTTAAAGATACATTTCAGGGGTAGTTCAGGAAAATGGCCCATTCCGGAAACAGAACAGCCTGGAAATCACCAGCAGCAGCAGCCCTGTGAGCAAAGTTACTAGACACATGGCATGAAAACTACTTATCTCTAATGTATCTGACACAATGGCTCATAAACTTCTCAAAAGCTGCTACTGAAAATAAAGTTACTGTTTTAAAGGTCCACACTATTAAAGGATAAATAATTGAAGGTGTGAGAAGTATGATTTTTTTTTGAAATCTGAAACTATTAAAATACTGGAAATGGCATGAAAAGCAAACTTTCTTACACAGTTGTGAATTAAATATCATTTATGAAAAGTTCATAAATAGCAATCAAACAAAATATATAATCATTGAGGAGCTGGCAGTGTAACTTAGTTTGTAAAAGGCTTGGCTAGCATGCACAAGGCCCTGAGGTGAACCCCCAGCTCTATGCATGTGTGTGCAGAGGTGAATGTACTGAAGAGACATGCATGAACATCTTGTGTACATGTATGTAGATGAGGGCATGTGAGAGCTAGCACAGGAGTAGCATCGAAGAACAGGAGTGACAAGAAGGGGGGCAAGTAGGAGACAAAGGAAATATTAGTATGAGAGCTAAAAGGGAGGCTGTGGTTGGGGGAGGGCACAAGACAGGAGGGAAATGAGGGAAAGGATAGTGGAAGGGAACAAAAAACTAAATTTGAGAAATACCATAATGAAAACTTAATTCTTTATATGCTAATAAGAAATAAAATCAAAGATAACATAAAGATATAGAAGGTTAACATTTTATGGGGAAGTTACTGTTCCCCTTTTGGGTTTCTATAACCTATGAAGTCAGATTCTTCTGCAAGTCATGTCTGGGTTTTAAGGGAGCACATACTGCTCTACACAGCTTTTCTTGCCTTTTTTCCCACCTTTTTTTTTTTCTTTTTTTTTTTAAGGCTCAAAGGAATGAAATTCAAATGAATTGAATAGTAGCCTAGGGAGTGGACTTTCTTTTTCAAAGTCAAGATTTACATTCCATGCTAGAATATAGAACAAAGTTTTCTGATTTAAAAAGAAAAAACAAAACAAAACTATACTAAATGTCAAATATTTTATCTCTCAAATTTTAATTGTTTCCTACACTGATGGTTTCCCTCAAAATAAATTTTGTCTTTTTGTCTTTAGTTTAAGGATAAAATGAAAAATAAAAAGCCGGAAGACTATTGCTATTAAAAAGAATAGGGTTTACCTACTTTTCATATACTGGAATATTGACAGTGTATTTTATTTTACCCTAGCTTAAAATAATTGGACTCAAAAACTGAAGTATATGTCCTTTTCCCTTTAAGTAAGATATTCCCAAAGAAAATCAAACAGTCACATCTTAAATGAGGTCATGTAGTACTTGCTTAGTTAATCTTTGCTGTATACTACTGTGGTCTTTGTCCTCATCCATGTGGGGGTGAGCTGACCAGTTAGGTCTTACCAATAGGAGCTCATGTACCACAGAGAGGAGTTTTTCTTCTTAATCTGAAAGGCAGTCACTAACAAACTACAACTGGAGATGCTTGATGTAAAAACAGTGTGAACCTGTTCCTGGACTAATAAACTGCTCTTTCTGTCACAAAAGGGAATCAATTTACAACTGTAATTAATTTTTAACAGTCTCATTATTTTTATACTTTATAAGTCAATTAATTTATAAAATATCCCATCCTGATTGTCCTGGAGAAGCTTTATGATCACAAACATGTTAAATTATTTAAATAAACAAACTTAATATACAGAGTCAACATATGGGTTTCACACAACCCAGCAAGCAGTACATTCGGTTTGTTATCAAAAGACATGATGGCTAATGGCATGAATTAATTGTTCAACTAGCATTTTTACACACAAAAACCAAGAGGAGGTGAGAAACACAAAGGTTAGGCAAATAATGCCAAACCAGGTAAAATGAAAATCATCACCATGATATTTTATCTCCAAAAGGAGAGGGAAGATTATTAGTCTTCATACAGCCTCAGTTAAACAAAGGACATCACATATATTTGTACAAAGAGGAACTAAAGATAGTGTCTCTAACTCTGGAATTAATGGCAAAGTTTAGTAGCCAGGAAGACCCTAAGTGTGCATTAAGAGAATGAATGGACGTTAAGTTCAATACAGAGTATATGAGAAGTCTACCCTAGAAGAAATCAGGAGAGCAGGGGCAAATGCACAATAAAAAGTTAACAACAGGATATGGGTTAAAAACCATTATCTGACTATAGAGAAGGGAATGACAAAAGAGCATGGGAGGAAGCACAGACTGATTGAGAACTGGCTTTGGAGATGTACCACGAAGCAAAAGAGAACAACAGGAGAACAGGACACAGATGCAGCAATACAAAGACAGGAAACACTAGTGTGCATTCAAAGACTCAGCTTACTGAGAACAGGATAGAGGACAAATGAAGTCAGTGGGTCAAACAGAGACAGGTCTTACCAGAAAGTCTATGGAATGCAGACTTAGTTCTTTAGGTGACGTAACTCATTTTAAAAAGTATAAGCAGAAATATAAGACCAAAATTATTTTTTAAGGCTTATGCTGATGCTTGTAAAAAAATTCCTGGTGGCCAACTAGGAAGCTGGTGTAGTAGTACTCTAAGAAATAATGAAGTTGACCTGGGGAGATGGCTTAATGGGTAAGGTGCTTGCCACACAAACATGAGGACCCAAGAGTGGATGGATATAGGACATTGAGGGACAACTCAGGTTCAGTTGGTAATGTGGATGAAGAACTAGAGAATATGGGAGAAGGGATGAAAATACAGAATTCATAAGCCATCAACATTTATGCAAGATTTGACACTAGGGGTAGTTAAGTTTGTTCTGGGTAACCTGATTTCTCTTTTTACAATGAAATATATACACACACACACATATATATATATATATATATATATATATATATATATATATATATATATATATATATATATATATATACACACACATACATAGGAATTAAACTCTACTAAAATTCAGAGTGTGTGATGATGAGACAGCAATACTGTAGCAGTATGTCTGTAGGCAGAGCAGTATGCCTATGGGTATGTATGGGTGTGGTACATCCATGGATATGTGGTGTGGCTGAGGCAATATGCCTATGGGTATGTGCAGGTGGGGTATATCCATGAGCATGTGGTTGGGGCAGTATGATCAGGTACAATACATCCATGGATGCATGGTGAGGGTGGGGCAGTATGCCTATGGGTATGTGTGAGTGTGGTACACATGCATGGAACCTTGGTGTGGCCGGTCTCTGAGCAACTCTGACCAATACTCCAGCAGCATATCTGTGGGGAGGGGCAGCATGCCTACAGTTATGTGTGAGCACAGTACATCTATGAACGCCTGATGAGGCTGGTCTCTTTCAAAGCTGTCATAGGAAACTCCCTTAAGCATTGTAAGTTTTTTATTGACTATTTACAGAAATATTTTTAAATATGGGACATGCTTCCATAACAGAGTATTCCAAATATTTACCTCCTACATTTGTTCTTATTAAGGCTCCTTTTCTTATTAAAGCAATCTAGTGACAGAGCTTTAATATATGGATTTTCCTTTTTAAGTCACTATATATAATAATAGTGTGGAGCCTCTTAAATATGCATCTGAAAGCATATATCCACATAAATTTCCTGTTTTCAGTCAAAAATGTGTTAAGTGAAATAAAATTTAGTGGTGTTCAGTACATTTTACTAAAAAACGTGAGCAATGAATATATATTTGGCATATTTATTGTAAGTAATACTAGGCTTTGAGAAAGGTGGTTATAAAACATTGTCTACAAAAATAAGGTACCAATGTATACTTTAAATAAAAGTAGCAAATATAATTTATACAATTTTCCAATTCCCTGAGGCAGTATTTACATGTCACCCTTCAGCAACAGTTCTATTTTTGGGGGGGCTTCTGTGAAAATACCTTGTGTTGGACTGAAACATTCACAAAGATGCAATGGCTTAGAAAGTTAATACCCAATTCAAGGAAGACAAGAGAAGAAGAAAACACTGCTTTTTTATAGATGAGAACAAGGAAAACTCCCTTTTACTGTGGGCCAGTAAAATAAAATTTACTGTGCTTTTACTGTCCTTGGTAATGAATAATGCCAGGATTCCTTGCAACAGAGCAGCTAGGGAAAAAAATCATAAATCAACTGTACTCTTCAATCCTGAATAAACTCAAATAGTTTTTTAAAAATCTCCTGAAACAGGTACCTACTACAGAGTGGTAATGGCAGTGCAGCAATATACCCGCACCAGGGGCAGTAGGAGATTTGAGAATCTCATTTATTGCACCGGAGGCTGAGCATCATGGTGGGATGCTGAGCCAGCCTCCTTCAAACAGCATCCCTGCTGACCTATTCAGCACCAGCATAGGCATTAAGTAAGGCTCCGTTACCTTGTAGGGAATGGAATGCATCACAATCTCAGCTGTGGCTAAGGAAAAAGCTACCATAGTAAATTATTAGAAAATGTTAGCATTTAGGTATTTTTTCTGTGATTTGCATAATTTATCTTAATGGCATCAGGTATTTCTGTTAGGTATTACTGAGACATTGGATTGCTGGTACAAGACAATGGAGCATAGAGGAAAAAAATTTTCTTCACATTTCCAATATTCTAGTACCCATAGGACTTTTTACAAAAGAAAAATTTCCATTTTAGTCACTAAGTTTAAGGTCTATAAAGATAATGCTTTGACTCAAATTACTTTAATATAAATATCCTATAGCTAGACTTTAGGATATTATATTTTATGTTTACAAGGTTCAAACTTTACCCAATCAATTTATGTACTGAATAACATTTTTGTCAATAATGTCTAATGTTACATGACTACCACTTTTTTTTATAGAAATATACAAAGACCCACAATATGATATAATATGTAAATGAATCTTTCAGGGAAAGAGGTTTTATAAAATGAATTTTGGATTAAAGTGCGTTTGATTAAAATCTATAAGGCGGTTCGAAATATTGTATATGCCAAATTTCATAACAAGTATAACTTTTCACTCAAATATTTAAAATATAGCAATATTCCTTTTTAAGGAAAGCCATTCAACAGTTTACAATAGGCCACATAAGATACGCTGCTTATTTGTCTCTGACTTAATAAGCTCCAAGGATGAACTGAGATTCTGTGAAGAAATAACACAATTTAGTTATAAACACAGGTATCAAGCATTCATTGCTTCAAAAACTAAATTCAAAGCATGTCAAAGGTAAACATAGAACAAACAGATTACTTCATAGAGGACACATATCTAAGTTATCATATCTAAGTACCATATCTTACATATAAGTATTATATCATACATATTTCATATCAGGGACTACTAAAGTAAAAATATATAATTTTTTAATTCACTCGAATTACATAAGTATTAATATTCCCACTAAGTATTTAGGTGTTAGTTCCCTCACTGTCCTGAGTAAAAATGCTATTTCCCATGAACTGTGACAGGAGCTTAAATCCTAATTCCACGAACGCAAATGAAAGGCTGTGAAAGCCAAAGACACATTTTCTTTCCAGCACAGTCCTGAAATGTAGTAGGACAATGAAATTTTGAACAAAGAAAGAAAAACTCAATTTTAATTAAGGAAAAAAGATAGTGATTTTGAAATTCTGCTCAAATGTATTTTATTCTTATATGTTTTAGAATTTTAAAAAATTTAACAAAAATGTTTTTAAAAAACTTAAAATACAATAAATATAATACACATTTATGTATTTTAAGGAAAATGTCAAAACTCTGATGGTTGGGTTAAATAACATCTTAGGGTACTCAAATACAGAAAAATATGTTTACAATTACAATAACTACAGAAACTGTATGTGCTACAAAAAACAGATAAAAAAATCTAAATCATCATTCTGCTTTTTGATTGATGATAAATTCAATGCAGAAAAAATAAAGAATTTAACACCTGAACTGGTTAAAAGCTTAAGGTTATCTAAATGCTACAATTAATCCTGCCTCAGTGAGAAAAGATTAGTTTGATTGAAAACAAGAAACTAAACTAATGCAACAAATAAATGCAAACATCTTAACATATAGGATACTATGAATTTAAAATCAGAGAAACTAAAAATAGAAATGTGCATTTTTAAAAGTAACATTTGTATATTGAACTGTGCTTCAAAACACTTTTTCTTAATGCTCATAAAAATGAAAAAAATGCATTAAGAAAATTTTAACTATAATTTTTCTTAAGTTCCATATAAATATTCAGAAATTATGCTGTTACTGAAAATTTCAACTGCAAATGTGGTATATAAACTCTTTCCTTCTTTTCCTTGTGTCTTGGTATTAATTCATAATACATTTTGTAAAATACAGTATATAAAGTAGCTTACTACTTTAAACCATTAAATGAAGATTTTAATTATCTTAAAATTATTTTTCAAAATGTTAATCAAATAATATAAATAATAATGTGACATAAGCATATGTACAACTAAATATCCAAATTTCATCAATTTCATCCTCTGAGAAAAAATCAAGCAGCATGGCTTAATATTTTAAATAAGTCATATTTAACAGTCTTTCAGAACTGTACTTCTACTCCTGTTAAAACAGAGTACCGAAGTGAAAACTTTCCAAGTAAATAATTTTTCTTCAAGGAAGATTAAAAAAAAAACATTTAAAAAAGGAATAACTTGGTTTTAATACTCAATACACTTCTGGAAAAAAGGTAATACATTAAAGATGATCTTCAAACTCATTTCCAATTTAATCTTTTCAACTAAAACTCTGAATGTGTATCTATAAACTTTTAATTCATCTTACTTCATAAAGTAGTACAGCTTGGAAATCTACCAGTGTGAGAGAAGAAAGGAAAGGAGAATATAAGAAAATACCAGAGTTAATGTTTTCTCAGCCATAATGATCAGGCTACATTTATCTTATTTGAATAAACATCTTAATGAAAGACTCATGATAATGATTTAAAAAACATGAACTAAAGGTAAAAACTGGGGAAGACTGGTATTTTAAAAGCCTGAAAACTTTTAAAAACTGTATGCTCAGTAAGTTCAATAGATCTGTGCATTAAAACAATTTAAAACATTAAATGTGCTGCTAATAGTTTCTTTCCTTATTTATGAGCTGAAAGCAATTTAATAAAAATAGCCAGAATGTTTCTATCATGAATTATTCTCAGCTGCATAATTAATAATTTTCAAAGCATCTTTAAGGTATTATTTTATAAATTTATTATAGAATAGACATAAATGAAATATAATAGAAATGAAACTTTCTTCTTAAAAAATTTGAATTTATAGACAATTGATTTGTTATATGTGAAAAAATTTTAATTACATGTAATGCTAAATCAAATCATAAAAATAACACACTTCTATAAATAGTAGCATACAGATTAAACAGAAAAATAATACATCACCACCTCATACAGACATATAACCAATAAAAATTTTTCTGGTAGGAAATATTTTTACAACATAATTCCTTCCCAATCTGTATTTACCTTTGCATGAAACTGTATTCACGCTTATATACACAAGACACATGCATTATTAAATATATTCAGGAAATTTTATTTTTACCCAAGCAACCCAATGTGTTAAATGTTAAAAATTTCTTTAAATAGCAGATAGAATGCAACAGTACTGCCATCTAGTGCTCAAAACAAATAATACAAATGTCATGTGTTCACTAAAAAAATTAAATACGAATTGTGATTCCTATGGACAAGAGTACAGCTGTGGCAGATAAATTAAAGAAGAAAGGTAGGAAAGTCACTGGGGAGCTGGAGAGATCGCTCAGTGTTCAAGGCACTTGCCTACAAAGCCTAAGGACCTGGGTTTAATTTCCCAGTATCCACATAAAGCCAGATGCACAAAGTGGCACATGCATCTGTTTGCAACGGCTGTGGGTCATAGTGCACCCATTCTCTCTCTTATTCTTTCTTTCTATCTATCTATCTATCTCTCTGAACTTACAAATAAATCAATAAAAATATTTTTGAAAATATTTCACTGGGAAAAAGGTTTGAGGCATGGGAATCTCCTTTTGGGTGTGATCCCTGACAGCCAGATTATTGTTCTTGAAAACAGTACTTGCTATTTGATTTTCCTGGATAATTTACTGACCAAACCCAAGGATAGGTGTATCTATCCCATGCACTCCACCACCCTTTGTGTTTCAAACAGAATGAAGATCAAGTTTCCAAAGACCTAACAAACAAGCACATTCACTTACATGTTTAAATAAATATATAAATCATTGTAAAGTCAAGTGGTAATGAAAACAAAAATATCAACAACTTAAATTGCTAAGAATGAAAAGTATTTAATTTTTTACCAGGTAAAAATACATTTTGGCCCATGGTATTTCTTCATGCTTTATTAGGACTATTGAAAACATAAAGACCACAGGCACTGCTCATCAGAGTCAAAACCTCAGAGCAGTTGCAAATTTCTCAATTAGAAGCCTCTCATTATCTATAACTGTTCTATTTTTTCCTCAGATGGTAAAGATGCTGTTTTATACTAAGAAAGCAAAATATTTAAGGTACAGTATATAAGATATAAGAGCAAGGTATGATGCTGTCACTATGAATACTCTTGCTGGTGCCAGTATTGTAGTCACACATACAGTGCCACCACTGTGATAACATGGCTGCCACCACCCTACCAAGCTCCTATGATGGTTGACAGATGTGTCTTGCTTCAGTTCTATTAGCCTCCCCTTCCTATACTGCTAATCTAAATCGCTCTTTCAATGTTAGCAATTTTGGCAGGTTTCCTTTTAAACAATAAACATGTACCGTCTATAGAAATACCTAAAGAACAACAGAAAACAACCTACTCATTCCCTACCAAGCTCCATTGCTTTCATCTACCTGTCATGTCTTTAATCTTCCCAACTGAGACAAAATCTTTTCCAGCTCTAAGCTTCTCAACAGCAGTGCCAGGCGTTCATCCATTTACAGTCCCCCCTCTCACCCAGAATACGTCCTAAGCTCCCTACAGGAAACATTTATTATCCTTTCTTTGGTTCCCTGAAACGTTAAGTTTGGGGCACCTAATATTCCGCATGATGCGATGCTCTTCCTGCTGTTTAGAAGCAGTCTTTGTCTTTATTTCCCTAGACTTTAATTCTCAAAATTTACTTGTAGAATACTGTGGAAACCACTCAATCTAAGATTATAGTACCCACTTGCCCATTTTAGAGTACCTCAACAGCAGAAACAAAACAGAAGAAACCTTACACGTTAATATTTAGAAAGCTACTAGTAACACCCAGATATGGTAGCATACACCTGTAATTTCAACACTCAGAAGCCTGAGGCAGGAAGATTTTGAGTTTGAGGCTTGCCTGGGTTACAAAGCAAGACCTTGTTAGTGCTGGGCTGGAAGGCACTGCATAAGCTGCCAGGGGAAGCTGGTCAACGACAGCTGGAGTAAACATAGACCACTGGCATGAATTGAAGTCTGCCACCAGGAGCAGACTGAACATACTACCTACTAGGAGAGAATAGCGAACTATGAAACGAGCACTTGTGCAATGGAGGAGCCAAAGCCTGGGGGAGGCATTCAACAGCTTTTAATTCAGCCAAATAATCCACTCAGTGAAGGGGAGCCCTTAACTGGAACTGGGGGCTCATGATGAAATACACTGAGAACCAGAATCTTAGGCTCCTAAAGAGAAATGGACTATACGAGTGATTTACATAGAGCTATTAACAACAGTATCTAGCCAACTCAGAAATGTGTATCTACATTAACCTATACTGATCACTCTCCAATGGAGATTCTGTTTGTATCATTCAAAATGCAGAGAGAGTGAGCTATGGATCCTTCAACACTACCAACGAACCGCAGGATGACAGCTGACACGTGGGCAAGAGATGAGCCACATCATATCTACCATGAAGGATCCAGATAGAATCTCGCAGAGAGTGGTGGGATAAGCAAGAGGCCTATAACCACAGCCAGTCAGTCAACACAGGATAAGCCAGACAGACACCAACATTTTCAACACAACCTAAAGCAGAAGTACAGAGATCCACCCCTAGGAACTCAACAAAAAAGCAGCCTTAATACTCACCCACCATGACTTAGGGAACTGAGCAGAAGAGGGGGCAGAAAGACTGTAAGAGACATGGTGGGGGAGAACTGCCACAGACATTGCCCCCCTCAGTAACAACATACAAAGGGGGGTGGAACTGGGTTGACCCCTGGGCTATCCATAACCCCCTACCACATGGACTGATCCAGATTGCTCACGGAGAAGGACATCAAGCCGATTGGGGATAGGGAAATCGGGGAAATGGGGATACCGACTCATTATTGGCCCATTCAATGTATCTAAATACGGACAATAAAGGAAAAAATAAATAAATAAAAACCACAAACTCAGAGTGAAAGAGCCATGAGGTTATTTAGTAATTAATGAATATCAAATAAATAAAAGAAATTGTAAAAAAAGAAAACCACAATAAAAAACTACTAATAATATAATTTGTTTGATTAAAAATGACTAATATGAAACAGTTTTTAAAATATAGAAAAGTCCCATTAATATATTAAAATTAAATTTAAAAAATTATCAGCATTAAGGATTTAATTCATCTAATTACTGATGAAGAATAACTGACCACCTTTCTTCAACTGTATGATAAATGTAGATACAAATTTCTATTAGTGCTGACATGTAAAATTAACCTAAATTCAATGTTGAGAACACTGAGATTATTTGTTTCTGCTATGTAGTCTTCTAAAATGAAGAATTCAAAGCTACCATCAGTTAAGTGATTAAAGCATCTATTCTGGGAGCATATTTATTCACAGTGATGTAGCCACAATATAAATAAATTTACTTACATATTTTAAATATAAAATATTAAATGTTTATCTGACATAAATTTTTATTTCAAGAAATACTAGTTATATCATTTTGTTTTTTTTGAATAATTATATTATGTGCTAAATATTGTCTTTCTACCATTTAAGAAATCAAGTGTGACTATACTTTTGATTTTTCTTAACTTTTAATTACTTTAAAAAATCCATCTTATATTTTTATTTTTTAGGCTTTTGCTGCCACCTAGTGAAATATTGAAAAGTTATTCTGAAAAATCTATCAAATTTTAAAAAGGGCAATGTTAACCTATAAAGTATACACAAAGTACATACATGAAAAATAACATCATAGATCATTTTCCTACAAATAATTTTTTAATGTTCTCATTAAATTACACATAAAATTCATCAACTTAAGCCACTTGTTTAATCAGCAAGATAACTTTTAAAATTTCGTTATTGAGTCAGAAACATTAAGTTGTTTGTGTCATCAGGCTATACGTGTAAATACATGTAAATGTAGTGATTACCCTAAAGATTCTATATTGGAATTTTTAATTACAGCTATCCTTCAGTATCCCTATGATGACAGGTTCCAGGACCTCCATAGATACCAAAATCAGAGAATGAGCAAGGTCCTGTGTATAGGATCTGCATACACCCTACCATATCTGCTGCATACTTAAACCCATCCCTAGGTTATTAAAATACCTAATGCAATGCAAACAGATGTTATACTAGTTCTTCTTGGAATAATAAGATGACAAAGTCTCCACAAGTTTCATTTTTGGTTTTGTTATCCCTGAAGATTTCTGGTTGTAATTGGTTGAATCTATAAATTTGGAACCCATATGTATGGAGAGCTGACTGTTAATAGTAACATGTGGAACAAAATCTGCACACTCAGAACTCTTAACAACAACACTTCCTAAAGAACTGAGTGCAGACGATGTGCAATAACCTAGGACTAAGCTTACCTGTGAAAAGATGTTTGCGGTGGGGGCAACTCTGCTGTCCACAATACTATACAATATCGCCAACAATCTGTCCAGTGGAAAAGGTTTGGGTCCAAGGAGATGATTACTTGTCTGTAAAGAGAACATGGATTTTCTTCTTACACTAGAGCCTTCACCTTCTAAACAGTAACTTCTCAATAATAATATTGTCTACTGTCCCCTGCTATGCTTGTAGTCCTAAACTGAAATAGCCTGACCTGAAAATCTGTCTTCTATGCCACGACTTTTTAACCGTTTTCCCACCTGTGACCCCTTTCCATTTTCCATCTGACTTTGGATATATAAGTATATAAAAAATAGGGGTAGAAATCAAACATTTACTTACAATAAATAATAAATTTGTGGCACACATAAAATTTTTATTTTTACATTTTTTTCATTAAAGACATATTTAGGAAAAATTTTAAATGTAAACTATAAAGCACAAAGGAATGAAAATGTGCAGTATAAATAGCTTATTCACATTTTTACTGCTTATATCAAAATTATCTAGCCGGGCGTGGTGGCGTACGCCTTTAATCCCAGCACTCCGGAGGCAGAGGTAGGAGGATCACCGTGAGTTCAAGGCCACCCTGAGACTACATAGTGAATTCCAGGTCAGCCTGGAGTAGAGCAAGACCCTACCTCGAAAAACAAAAAACAAACAAACAAAAATTATCTTTAGGAAAAGGGTAAATGTATCCACTCTACAACCGAATCAATATACAATTTATTTTTCTATGGTAACAGATTTTCAAACTGCGCTTTTAAAAAATACACTTAACTACAAAAAATTAAATACATACTTATATCAATAGTACATTTTACATTACATATATTCTTTAAAGGTTATTTATTTCCATTAATAGCATAGATTAACACCACACTATTTATTGCTTATGTTAAATGCAGGTTAAAATCCAGACAGTCTCCAAAACCAAGTCTGTGATAATAGAATTCTCAATATTAGTCAAGTATTATGCTTGAAACATGAATATAGCTGCAAAAAAATCATTTTTAAAACAAATCTGCATGTCTTTATTTTGGAGTCGAGGTCAGTTTGGGTCTCAGAGGAACCTGCAGTGAATAGTCCTGGAACATTGGGCTTGTGATTGTACATAGCCCTTATCTCCGTGGTGTCTATTCTACTGCACCATTTAGGGGTGTGAGGCTGCCAACAGACAAACCCTGAAGATTAATGCGGCACTGTCAGCTACTAGGGCAGAAGCTTGCTGGGCAAATGACAGTTTGCTGAAAAACAGGTGTCCAGCCAACCCAAGTACCAACCAAAATGACACAATCCCCATCTTAGAACCAGTTGCTAATATAACCACTTCTTTGGTTTTTGTTTTTCTGCTGCACCTTCTGTGCCACTGAAGCCTTTCTATCCTCTTGAATACATTTCTCTAGAATGCTCTCCGTGTTTTCCTCTTGTATCTTAGAGGAAAGCCTGTGCACAGATCACCTGTCATCAGGTTCTCTTTTGGATTTTTTTCTGTTTCCATTATACTCTTCAGTCATTATTTTGTTTGTTAAGTGATCAAGAGCAGGAGCTATATATCTTCTTTAGAAAGTTCTCTGCATCATTTCTGGATGTGTGAATCTCCCTTTATGTACTTCGCTCCTTCTATTATGGCCAAGTAAGAGAATCTGAGCTGATCTAGTGTCTAAGATATTTTCTCCTGCTCAGTAACACTTGTTAATATCTCGTTTTTCCATAAGCACAAGACAGTTATGTGCCAGAGAGAGTGCGAGAGCACCAATGCCAGCACAGCAGAGGATCACTGTAGGATCGCCGTCAGGGTTCAAGGAGCCAGATTCTCTCACTTTAAACAAGAAATTGAGAAATGAAGCTGGTGATTCAGGGACTCCAAAATCTGGCCAGGCCTTTGAATGCAAGTGTGATGTTGCTGGTCTCACCCCTATTGATTTTTTTCTTTCTTTTTAAAAATATTTTATTCATTTTCAAGCAGAGATACAGAGAGATACAGAGAGGGGGGCGAGCCAGGGCCACCACCTTGTGTGTCTAGCTTATGTGGGTACTGAGGAATTGAACCCAGGGCCTTAGTCACTGGAGGCAAGTGCCTTAACTGCTGAACCATCTCACCAGTCCTATTAATGTTTTCTAATTGCAG
Organism: Zapus hudsonius; assembly: GCA_004024765.1. Classification (NCBI taxonomy): domain Eukaryota; kingdom Metazoa; phylum Chordata; class Mammalia; order Rodentia; family Dipodidae; genus Zapus; species Zapus hudsonius. The sequence goes on along the minus strand of PVHP010000399.1, from coordinate 24,966 downwards.
TAAATGCACTCTATCTTCAGATGAGAGCTTCACATTAAATCCTGTTCCTTTAAACAGCATCTCTCGATAATCTGTTGGCTAGTACTATGCACATAGAAATGATTCTCCACAGTTCGGTTTAACATGACAACTGCTTTGGTCTTTTGCTGCCACACCATGAGCCAGAAGTGGCAGCTTGTGTTAGGAAGTAGACCCTGTGTTAAGACAGAACTCCTCTGTGCCTCTTCGATGTCAACCAAACTGGAATTAATATAATCATTTTCCATATTCTGCAGTTTAACATGACTGTGATCACATGGGCTTACATCTCTGTATCTGTTTCCATTCCTGTTTTCTGGAAACATGGCCACTCTATCAAGATAGTCATGAGACTCATTTAGAATTTCCAGGTGTAATGGCTGCCAGTGATACTGAGCATCCAGTTCTTTGGACTTCCTCTGCCTGGTGGCTGACATGGCGGCAGGAGAGAGCGCAGAAGTGACAACTGAGGAGAGGCCCAGACCGCTAGACCCAGGGAGAGCGCTGGGGCTTTGGCACATGCACGCTAGACTCCACACCCATTTTTAAAAAATATTTTTACTTATTTATTTGCAAGGAGGGAGGGGGAGGGGGAGGGAGTGGGAAAGGGTGAGACATACACAGACATACATACACAGAGAGAGAGAGAGAGAGAGAGAGAGAGAGAGAGAGAGAGAGAGAATGGGCACAGCGCCATGGCCTTTAGTCAGTGCAAACGAACTGCGGATGCATTTGCCACCTTGTGCATCTGGCTTTACATGAGTACTGGGGAATCAAACCTGGGTTGTTAGGCTTTGCAGGCAAGCACCTTAACTGCTGAGCCATCTCTGCAGCCCCAAATTTTTCTATTTATTAAGTCAAAAATAAAAAGCAAATGAGCATACTAATGATGACACAGCCATGCATGTTTACTTTTACATAAAGATTTAAATCTATTTTATCCTGCAGGAGGCAGAACATCTCAAGAGTTTTTCAGATTTGATTAACATTTGGATTTTATAATTATCAATGCTGAGAATAGGACTTCACATAAAATACAGGACAGAATGCTAAAAGTGTATTTAGAGCCATTTCAGATATTGTTGGAAATTCTGTCATAAAGTTCATTTAATGTTGTAAAATCCATTTATGGAAAGCAAATCAGCAATTCAAATAGCAATTATTTAAAGCAAATATCCTAACACACTACCACCAAAAAATAAACTAATTCAATATTTACATGCTAAAGAATTAAACTAGGAAAACATTAAAAAAAATTTAACTATTTTTACTTATTTATTTGGGAGCGAGAGAGAGAGAGAGAGAGAGAGAGAGAGAGAGAGAGAGAGAGAGAGAGAGAGAATGAATGAGTATGGTATGCCAGGGCCTCCTGATACTATAAACAAACTCCAGATAGAAATACTTTTGGCTTTATGTGGGTACTGGATAATCAAACCTGGGCTGACGAGCTTTGCTCCAGCCTCTTTAATTTTTAAGCAAATTTAAGTGTAAGAAACTTAGCAAATATAATAAAAACACTACAATTCATCACAACAAAAGTCTAGAATCTGAGCTCTGTGCAGTATGGTAGCATGCTCAGTGCCAACTGTATGCTGTGTGTTCAAAACTCAGGCTGCAGGGAAGCTAAGATTCAACATGATGGGTGCAGCCAGAAACACCTCAGGTTCATTACATAATTCTGAATGAGTTTTTGGTTGTTATGTGTTCAAAAACCTTTTACTGTTACCACATGGGATTTATGAAGTTGTGTACTATGCAATTCCAAATTTCCAACTGTTGATCTCTTTTCATAGTCTTTATGGATTTTCCTTTAGTATTTCTTCAATGTCATTTTGTAGGCATTTCAAGGTGGAAAATAAATGCAATCAGCTGTGTTTTACAGTCCAAGATGATATTTTTAGTAAGTCATTAAAAAAAACTTTGTGAACTCTATTTTATTTCTGCATCCACTCACTCAATTGTGCTTTCATTGTACTTAACAAAATACCATTACAACATTAAATAGTACCATTACCAACACAAATATTCTTATAAGCAAATGACTAATGTAGTTACATATCCATTGATTTCTAATATTATCTTAAATTCCTAAGTTTCTTCTACTAGTTAATTTAAAATATAAATACCTTTTCATGTTTCTTTAGAAAGTTGGTTTTCTTGATTTTCCCATGATGCTGCAATTAAGGAAAATAAGATTTAAAAGACAGTTTGCATATGAAAACATGGCACCTATAATATTACTTGATATATCTTAAGATTTTAGAAATTTTATTCGACTTATCAACATGTACACATTTGACTTCAGTCTGTATCAGCCAAAGTTTACTTAAATTTGGACTGGATTCAAATTACCTTTGCATAAAAAACAATTTTGATATAAAACAGTGATAGTTCTTAAAAGAATTTATCATACTGGTTTTAGTACTGCATCTTTATTTCTGTCAAAAACAAACTTCCAAAGATAAATAGGTTTGCATTCATCTCCTTAGTGTGAATGTGTGTGTGTGCAAATGTGCAGGAAGGGGTGGGAGAGACAGATATTGTCTTTGTCCTCGTAAAACTAGTGGGATAAAAAAAAAAAAAACCCAGAAGTTGATTTAAAATTGTTGTGTCTAAAGAAGGAAACAACATTATGTAAAACAGTAAACACTGAGGAAGGCCTGCTTAAGATAGGTTATACAGGAAGGAAAGCGCAGAGAAGGTAACATTTAAACAGAAACATAAAAGGCAAAGAGCAGGAAAGGAGTTCTTGAGAAAGAAGGAACATGTACAGAGACCTTCAATGACTAGACTGTTCCAAGGATGTGAAAGCTTTAGGCTTATAACATATACCTGATTTCCACTCTTCTACAAAACTATCAATTTTCTTCCAAATTTCATGCTGTGATCTTAAAGCCATTAAAGGATAAGTACATTTTTAGCAATCTCTTATTTTAACTTTTACCCCCTAGAAATTTCAAAAATGTCATTCATCCATACAGAATGAGCATTACCAGATACCCGAGTTCAAGAATATTCAACTCCCTTATGTAGAATGTGCAAGTTGCATATACCCTACTGTATCCTTTAAATCATCTCTAGATTATCTAGTATAAAGTAAATGCTACAAAAATAATTGCTATGCTACAATATTATGGAATAATGACCAAAAAAATGTCTTTACATGTTCAGAATATTTACTGCCAAAGCAAGTGCATTTATATGTTCATATAGATACAATTTTAATTGATCCTCAGATGGCTGAACTGGAACCTATGGATACAAAAAGCCAATTGTATTCCTGGGATCTTCAATGATAAAGTGAAAAGAAGTATATTACTGTTACCTTGAGGAAGAATCTCCTGTCAGTTCTTGCAGGGTTGTAGGAGGCAAGATATGCAGCAATGAGAATAAACTTAGAGTAGTATGGAAGTTCCACATGACTATATGCAGAGAGACCTACACAAAGAAACAAACCATGATGACATTTATCACAACCATGATGACATTTATCAGGCTACCGTTAGGTTTACGTATCCTTTCTCATTTATCTTTGGACTTAATATGATGTCCTCTACTCAAAATGACCTATTATGAAGCCCAACTTTGTGTATTCACATATATCCCATATGATATTGTGACATATTATCAGTTAATTAAATATAAATTACAGTTCCTACTAGGAAGTTCACTGAGGAATCACATCTAGTATACTTTTTTGTATCCTTACAGTGCTATACCTGTAGGAGACAATGAATAAATGAATGAGTAAATGAATGAATGAATGAAAAGAGAATTAGTCAAGCAACAAAGATATTAAAGAAGAAAAGGAATCTGATCGACTGTGTCAGACTGAAGCGCCTTACTTAAGTACTACTTTAAATCTTTATAGTAACTTAAAGCTAGATAGTTTTCTTATTTTACAAATTAACCTGAGCTGAATTCAAGGTCATATAGGAAGTAGTGCACAGCAATTATAGTATCTTATTGTCATTTTTCTTCCTCCTCTATAGTATGCTATTAGAATCACTTATAAATCACCTCAGAATATAAAAACCAAGGGACAAAACAGAGTCTCAATGCCTCCATTTCAGACCCCAACTATCAGTTTTTAAAATCTTTGAAAAATATGAACATTTTAGATTATACATATATATATTCTACTATATATATATATTTGGTTTTTCAAGGTAGGATCTTGCTGTAGCCCAGGATGACCTGGAATTCACTATGTTCTCAGGGTGGCCTCAAATTCACAGTGATCCTACCTCTGCTTCCCCATTACTGGGATTAAAAGTGTGCACCACTATACCTGGCTTAGATATTCTATTTTTTAAAAGAGTATAATCTGGTCTACTTGGGATAAATGACAATTTTTTTTCCTTAAAGAAAAAAAAGAGTATAATGCTTTGAAAACATAACACTGAAGTGTTATGTTTAATACTTAAAGGAGCTACTATAAAATTGGATTTTATTCAATAACCAATGAAATATGTAAATCTACTAAGACAAAATCTCATCAAATAATTGGACTGGTTTAGTAAAACCACTGGAAGAAATAGAAGTTGTGTGAATTTCACATGGCATAATCCAACATTTAGAGAACAGAAGACTGATGTTCAGTGGACGGAAAGTCATTAATAAAATATCATCCATCACAGCTTGAAAAGTAAATTCTCTCTCTTACACTACTTGCTGACTTTAGTATCTATAATTAGTTAAAGAAGTGTCTCTGGCAATTGTCTTAATACAAGGTTCTTTGATACCTTTTAGTTGTCCTGGGTCTGCATCATCTTTTTGTAGCTTTTCCCACTGAGAACTGAAATTAGAAGAACAAAATAATACTGAGAATATAGTAAACTGTGCTGGGCAGGTGGCTCAGTAAGTAAAGCGCTTGCACAAGCATGAGGACCTGAGTTCAGATCCTCAGCACCCACATAAAATGCCAGACATGGTGGTGCTTGCCTATATAATCCCATCACTGGGAAGGCAGAGACTTGATAGCTAGCTAGGTCTAAGCCAAATTGGTGAGTCCTGAATTCTCAAAAAAATTAGGTGAAGAGCAACTAAGGAAGACACCTGCTGTTGACCTCTAGCCTCCACACACATGTGCACATAAGTGCACATGTACTCCCCATGTACCCAAACACACATATGCACACTACACACACATAAACATACAAAAATATTAAACATATGATGTAAACAAAGAGCCCTAAAGAAACTAAAACTTTTCAGCTATTGACAAATTAGAAAACAAGAAAAGTAACACATGAAGTATACATGCTTGTACCTATTCAAAATCATGTGGTATCAATTAAACCAATATAAACTCACAAAGCAATACTCAGATGTTAACTTTTAATAATCTCTTTTACTCTGGGCATAAGTATAAAGCCATCAAAAAGCAATGACAATGGGTAAAGGCACTTGCTTGTAAAGCCTTCCAGCCTGGGTTTGATTCCTAGTACCCATATAAAGTCAGATGTGCAAGTAGCACATACATCTGGAATTCGTTTGCAATGGCATTCTACCTTTTATTTTACCCCATTTTATCCTCCTGGTTGATTTCATTACTGTCCTTGGTAACCGCACTGTTCAGGGGAACACTCTTGCTTGGAAATCTCATTACTTCAGGTTCATTTCCGAGGTGACTACTTTTGCTGGAATCTTATTCCCTAGTTTGATCAACTTTGGCTTCACATCCTCCTCCTCCTGTTCTTTGTGCATTTATTCTGGACTACTGAATTTCTAATTTTTTTATTGTTAAAGTAGAAACTCTGTATGATCAAGTCTTGTGTTGGTACCCTCATTTCCCCCCTCCTTTCCCCCAATTCGCTAAGAGCATTCCTTAGTGGGACTGCTGGAATGCTCCATGGAATGGAGGATTATGAGTCATGAAGGAGTAGACCAGTTTTTTTTTTTTTTTTTTTGAGGGGGGAATGCCTCTGGATAAATTTTAAGGTGTTTATTTTATATCTGAAAATGCTTTTATAAAAAAACTCAAACCAGGGACTTGAGAGATAGCTCAGTGGATAAAGTGCTTGCCCCTCAAGCCTGAGTACCCAAGTATTCAGAACCCATGTATAAAGCTGGGTGCCAAGGTGGCCTTCTGTAACCCAAGCACTCTGGCAGCAAGATGGGAGGTAAAGACAAGAGAATTTCCCAGAAGCTCTTGGAGAGTACAACAAAAGAAACATAGAGTGAGATCGAGAAAAACTCCACCTCAAAATGAGGTGGAGCTGCAACAATAGACCTGGAAATTGTTCCCTGACTTTCATATGCTTGCACCCAGTCACATAGGCAAACACATAAATTAGTAAATTTAAATCATGCTGAGTGTCGTGGAAATTTTTATTCACTTTGTTTCTTCTCTAGTTTATGTATTCTTCATTTTGAAATGTCTGTTTCCCTAGATCAGCAATGGTAGATTTAATTACAAGGTGTTCTCTTCTCTAAAAGTAGTGCATTTTCATCAATATGTAGTGCCATTTTGAGGGAGAGGGGTGGCTAACAACCCGATTTTGCTTTTCAACTTTGTTACAGGAGAAATTCTTAATTTTCACTCCTTTTTTTGTTGTTCATTTATTTAGGCAGTCTGCCAAGGTAGCTTAGGATCCTCCTGCCTCTGCCTTCTGTTTGCTAAAATTACAGGCATGTTCCTCTAAGTCTGGTCCATTTCTTAACTTTCCCTTTACTACCAGGCCTCTAAGAGACACGATGCCCTCCCATACCAACTCCCTGCTCTCTCCATGCCATGCAAACTTTGATTTTACAAACTCATAAAACAACACTTTAATTCTTCGGCAGCCAGTGGATATTCTTGAGTCTCAGAACTGTTTTCAGTATGTTCTTAGTTGGGACTGGACTCCTCTGGCGGTGATTCCCTTTGTAGGTCGCTCCTTAGTCAACACATCTACTCACTGTTCTTTGTGCTTTTCCTGGAAGGCTTTGCCTCACTGCTCACATACGCATGAGACTCTGACACGGCAGCTGTTTACTTACTTCACTTCTTACAGATGAACTGCAGTGTGTATTATTTCTAACTCTTAGCTGTAATGAGCCAGGGTGATGGAGAGTTTTATTTGTTCTCCTTATAGATACTGGATAGAGAAGTGAATTTAAGTAGCCATATTTACCCTATGGAAAATCAGTAGTCTTTTCATTATTTTTTTAAATTATTTTATTTTATTTATTCATTTTCAAGCAGAGAGAAAGAGAGAGAGGAGAGAGAGAGAACCAGGGCCACCATCTTGTGGTTCTGGCCTATGTGGGTCCTGGGGAATTGAACCCAGGGACTTAGGCACTGGAGGCAAGTGCCTTAGCCGCTGAGCCATCTCTCCAGCCCATCATTATTTTTTTAGACTAACTTTAACAAGCATACACTTTTTCTACCTTCAGAAGAATCAAGCATTTGCATCACTTAACTTCAAAAACTATCACTGAATCAATTTTTATTACTGTCAAGCAACGAGAAATCACAGTAACTTTGCAATGAAATATTTCGGCTTATTTAGAAACCATTAAATTTTTACTTACGTTAATAAGGCACTTCTGAGAGAACAAAGGTAAGAAAATTGACTAGAAAGTAAAGCAGATAGGATTTTTCTATGCTTCCCATTTTGCCTTGCAATCTGGGCTTAATCTAACATTTTCAAGTGTTATTTAAGTTTCCTAGGATTGTTGGAGGAAGAAGCCAAGGCCCAGATGTTTTAGATGACTTGGAATAACCATAAAAGACAGAGCTTCTAATAATAGACAAATGTAGATTGATTTGCTTTATAATCAAAATTTCATATTAAAGCTATTAAATATTAATATGAAATATTACTATTAAAACTAATACTAATTTTCCTGTTGCTTTGCAGGCTAAAAAGAATTCCTTCAAACTGTGTTAACACAATAGTTAAAAATGGCATAGATTTTTAAATCTAATAACTCTGATATGAAATTTAAACAGTTTAGGTCCAAAACTAGGATTCTGGCATATTCTGAATTTTATATTTTTTGATTAAAGGATGTTCAAACAGGAAATTCTACATAAACATTCAAAAATAATCTGAAATCTCTAACACTTCCAGTGGCAAGCATTGGATAAGGGATACTTAACATGTTGATACACATATTAAATAGAGAACAATTACCTTGATATTTCCCTAAGATAAACAGTCTGCATGGCTTTCTTCAAGTGAGGTTCGATATTTCTCCATAGTTTGCGTGTATCACGTTCACCTGCTACCTCCCCCCAAGAGAAAATTTTCAATAATTTATAATCATAAATTTTTTCTCAAAAGATTATTAATCATTATTGTTACACAATTACCTTCTCCTTTAACCACAGGTTCACAATATTTAGGGAAATTAAGTACTGCCTGTAAATTTAAAAAGAGAGAAGAGATAAAAATTAGGAAATTATCATAATTAGGACTGTATTTTCAAGCAAAATTCTTATTATAAATGAAGGAATTTTATTTAGATATGATTTTCCAAGTAAGATTTAATTATAGCTTATTACAACAATAAAACATAATATCAGTAATCATAGCACAATAGCACAGAAATCCTGCTTCACTTATTAGGCTCATATAAAATTACAAAACATAATTTGTCCTAACATCCATAAAACATTTAACAATAAAAAAAATTTCATGCTGAAATATTTAAATGTACCAACACCAGGATTCTATTGGAATGTAGTTTAAGCAAATTGGTAAAAATTTATAAATGCCAGTTATTAAAATTAATATTAATTTGGTCCTAAGTAGTTTATATAGAAATCATTTTAAAAAAATCATTTAATAGTAGGGCTGAGAAACACCAAATGGTATAGCAAGCTATGTAAATTTAAATTGAGGGGGCAATATTAGGTGCTAATATTAACTGAGGATAAAAAGAAATAGAGCAATTTTCACTTCTGTCACCTTAATTTTTCATTTTCAGATCTAAGCACTGGCCAATAACACTGAGGTCTTATATATTAATATATAAGGTATTATATATTAACACTAACAGATTGGTAACTTGGGAAAATTTAAATACATGTTAAATAATTTATGGATGACAGAAAAGTAACAAAAATAATTTAAGAGACTATTTCCATTTTGCTTAAATAATTCATAAATATTTTCCATGTAATTCCACAAGAAGTTGTTGAATGCATAAAACTATATAGTTATAAAATACAATAAATATAATGCATTCACCTGTCTGAACACAATTTGCACATTTAAGTAAACCTGTAAGGCCTAATTCTTACTACGAAGTGGAGATTTACAAATAAAATATACACCCAAATACAAAACAGTCGACAGGCCTTTCACTAATCACATTCAAATGTGGTCTCCAATATAATGTCCCCATTCTTCCCACATCAGTTGTCAAATGAAAGCAAGTTCTCACTTCTCTGCATTGGGACTGACTACAGCATAATCTAAACTCACTAGTTTCTTAAGCTGGGTCCACAGTTGCCTGAAAAATGGAAACAGAAAAATTGCTAATAAAAATCACACACACACAAAAAAAAAATCAATTCAAAAACAAGCAGAAATCATTTTTGGTGACTTTTGGCATATAAATTATAACTATTAGTATACAACTCCCCATAAACTCCCACGGCAGTCCTTAACTTTTAAGTTACACAGATGACTCTTAACTAGCTTCATGAATGAGAAGGGAGGGGCAGGGCACAGAGTTAACTATAATATTAAGAAACGATTGTATGCTCAGTGAATATTCATGCTCTTAACAGGAACAGCAGCACAATCATCAAGAGATAATTATGGCCACCTGTTAATTCATTTATTCTTGAGAACAGCATTTTTATTATATCCACTGAGCAGCTGAGGAAACAAAAGCAAAGTATAATCTGTCCACAGGCACACAGTGATTTCAGGGTCTGGGTTTTTGATCATGGATTTATAAAGTGTTTGGGAAATTTATATCTAAATCAGTAAAGATCAATTGTATCAAAGCCTGACTCAGGTGAAATAAAATATACCCATTATTTTGAAAGGAGAAACCTGCATCACTTAAAAAACTAAAACAACCTATTATGAATTAGAGAAGCAAAACAACCTATTATGAATACTGAGTAGGTAATACTTCGTTATTTCAATCAAACTCCCAAATCTTTGTTCCTTAGTGTACATACTTTCCTCTGGCTATTCACTCAAACATTAATCTAGGTATTGTTGTGAAGACGCCTGGCAGATGAAAATAAGACCCCCAAAGACTACAATACTTGAAGAGTTCAAATAGGGATTTTCAGGTTAATCACAGGAAGCCATGAGAAGCAGGACTTTTCTCTGGCTAGTCAAGGAAGAAGTTAGTTCGATACTTAAGGGCAGCTGCTTCCTGGTAGATGATGACTAGTGCACCTGCCTCTAAGAGGCTGGAGGGAGATATGTTGTCCCCAGCTGACCAGGCCACAACACCTCATTCCTAAACCAAAAGGAGCTGAATTTTATCGAAAATGTGAATTAGCCTAGATTTCTTTCCAAGTCTCCAGATGAGAATCCATTTCAGCTAAAATTTTCAATTCAGTTTTACCATACTGAGCAGAGAACCCAGAAAACAGTGCCTGGATTTCTGACTTACAGAACTGTTATCCAATACATAAATGTGTGCTGCTAAGATGCTAAACTTGGCAATTCACGGCAACAGAAAACCAATATATATACTGAAGTATAAATATAAAAATATTCCATAATCACTTGGACATCATTTCTGAATTGCTTCTCTTTTCTTTAGAATATCTACATTCCTAAATACTGAAGGAACAAAAGTCAGAACTAAAAACACTTACAGTAACATTTATTAATGGCAATTAATGGCAGTGGTACTAGTTAGAACAATGTCTTTGTAGAAATACATTACACTAAAGTATTCACAAATAATAGGACATCAGATGCAAGCTTACTTGTCTCTCAAATGGTTTAGAAAATAAAATAGGAAGACTTTTTAAATTGAGTTTTCAATTTTTCTATGAATTAGAAACCACTTTCAAGTTGATAAAATAATTTTAAATCATTATCTTCTAATACTGTATCTAACAAAATAATCACAGCAAATATCCACCCCACTGAGTAGACCTAGTAATAGATCATGTCTGACCTACAACTTGTACTCTGTTTTGAATCATCCTTAGTCACTAAGCTACTAGCAACTGCCACTAGCCACAGGGTCAGAGAAAACAAGACAGTAGAAGCAGGTATTAGGAACTTGGTACTGTATTTTAAAAGATGACTAACTCCTAGTTAACCATTCATTCTTCTAAGAGTTTTAATATTTATGAGGGTGAGGGAAGAGTTTGAAATAAGACATGACATTTAAAAAAATATGAAAAACTAAAGTTAAATAAGTTGACTGAATTGTGTTTGGTATTTATAAGAGTATAAAAATAATTTGTTCATCTAACCTTCTAGAAATTATGGTGATAATTTTTAGGACTATCATATGGATTGTCAGAAAAAGCAAATCTAAAATGAGTATTCAAAATAGGAATTAAGATTTTTCTCTTTACTGTCTAGAGAGTGAACTTCTAAAAAATATTTAATTATCAGTTCCTAAAGCAAGTTTAAAGGCCTGAACAGAAAAGATGTCTGAAAAGAATCTTTTGCAGATAATTTATAAAAGTTTCAGAAATATAGTCCTTATGAAGTTTGAAGCAAATAATATCCATTTAAAGAAAAGTAAATGTCTTCCTTTTATGTTCTAGATAGGAAAAAAATAAGAATTTTGTGCAATATGTTAATTAGTGGAACCAGTAGTATACTACCCAGACTTGACCCATGCTTTAAAGTATATGAGTATGACATCCAAATAAAGCTGAATCATCATCCTTAAAATTGCTCTCCAGTAAATCCCAAATGAGCCTAAAAATTACACTTAAGTATGTATTTTCTCCCTTCATTTTTTCCTGTTTTCCCCTCTTGTACTGTAAGTTAGGTTCCAGGAAAGACAGAGGAGGAATACTTGTTCCAGACCCCAAGTGCTTTTTACTCCCCAGTTCTCTCAGCCTCTTCTCATTTCCCTTGGTTGACAAGGGACCCAAAGGCATTCAATTTCTGGAGGGCTGGTGATTAACTTGAACGAGGATGGCTTCTTTTTATGTCTCAGCTAAGAAGATGCTTGAAATCTGCATGTGTATCTGAAGAGCACTGAAATCTAAAACTTTAAAAAAATAGCTAACGTGAAAACAATTTTAAAGTTTTTTCCTATGTTCTGCCTCAAACACATATTCAAACACATTCTTTAAGTACCACTTTTCAGAGCAAAAAAAGAAGACTAACAAAGTAAAGAAACTGTGCTAAGAGACAGTTTGTTACTTTGAAAATAACTTTTTTTCTAACCTTAAACATACTAACATTTTTCTGTTACATGGATAAGATCTTAAGTATTAATTGAAATTTTTTTACAAAGGAAACCAGACATTCTTGCCTTGAAAGTAATCAAAGAAAGCTCAAACACAATCATTTTCCAAACTTTTTGTGGAATACAAACAACTATCTTAATATTTATTTAAAGAAAAAGTCCTTTATACAAAGATTACTCAAGGTCAGTGGCTTATGAAAGATCTATAAATAAAGCTTCTCAACATACTCAAATGTATCTAGGTTACAGGCCAATCACTAAATACCTAAGATCTAGAAGAAATATATTACAGAAAAGAAAATAGACAAAGAAATGTAAAGCTGCTTAAGTTTTGGTATCTTCCTGTTATTCATTTTAATTTTAATATTTTCTACAACCAGAGAAAAGAGGACTGGGTAGTTTGCTTGCCTAGTATGCATGAAGCTCTAGGTTATGCCTCAGCGCTGAAAAAATCAGGTATGTTTGTGCATGCCTTTAAACTCAGCACTCAGGGAGTAGAGGCAGAGGGTCAGATATTCAAGGTCATCTTCAGCTACATGGGAAAGTCTGAGATCCAGCCTGGGCTACATGAAATTCTGTCACAAAAAGCAAAAACAACAACAAAAGAGAATAAAAAAACCTAAAAACACCAACATTCCTAAGAATGAAAAGGAATAACAAAAAAATGAATGCTAATTTTTTCATGATACCCAAGGATGTTCTAACTTACAGACATTGACCTTTGATTGGGAAATTAGTCTCTTAAGGCCATGTTCAAGTTTCCAGAACACATTCTCAGAGTCTAGCTTATCTTACACCATTTCTAAATGGGAAAATATTAAAGTGCATATGTACACATAAACACGCAAAAAAGCCTCACTCACCAGATGTCTGAGCTCTTTCAAGTCTCGACAAACAGTGTAGAAAACTCCAAGAAGAATGTTGATGTAGGCAGCATAAAAATCAGCCGAGTACTCTGGAGGATGGTCATGGCACAAGATCTTTTGAAGGTTTCCTGGCCACAGGACACAAATTAACTTAAATAAGTAACATAGCACTAATCTATCTTTTAGAATTTCTTAACACAGGATTAAAAAAAATTATTCAGGGCCAAGGAGACGGCTCAGTACTTAAAGGTGCTTGCTTGCAAAGCCTGAGGGCCCAGATTCAAATCCCTAGGATACATGTAAAGTCAGATGCACAGAGTGGTACATGCATCTGGAGTTCCTTTGTAGTAGCAGGAGGCACTGATGCACCTATACTATTTAAAAAAAGAAATATTCAGGTCCAGCAATTATTAATGAATAATATAGCTGTTATAAATAATATATTTTGTGCTATAATTTTATATTTGTATTTATCCCCAGCTCCTGACACAGAGCTTCTAAAATTTTTAGAGTTTCCTAAATAATGGGATAAGCAGAATATCTTTCATAATTCATAGTTAAGTCCTTTTCAAACATACCAGAGTATATAGTAATGAAGTGACCATTAATGGGCCTCTAGACAACTTCAAGATGAGATTTACCAGAGTCCCTATTTCTTATCACCCAAGGGGCAGATAAGCACTGCAGAATGAGTTCATCACCAATACAAAAGACTTACTCAACTGTGACTAAATAAGAAAGTTCACAAAAACCACCCAATGATTGGATTCAGACACATTCCACATGCTGAGAAGGTAGCATACCTCAACTCCACAGAGACAGCAGTTCCTAAGCTTGGAACTATGGACCTCATCCTTTTATAACTGACAGCTCAGTTCTGTCCTTTTAAACAACATTTAATATAAACTGATAATAGTAACTATGGTGTTTCCTTGAATTCTGTGCTCCATTCTGGCAAATTATCAAATTCTCAGAATAGGGGTCAACAAGAACCCCCAATCTACAGCCTGTTTTCAGAAGTAAAAGGAGGAAACTGGCATTTGGAGCAGGAGCCCTTAAACCGTGGTTTCTCACTAATTCCTAAGTAGTGTCAAAATTGAAGTGAACTGCCCACTGGGTATCCGAACATTAGAAAATTGGTTGTTGGGTAAGGGGCAGGGGCAGGGAAACCTCAAATTTGACATTAGAATTGTTCTCAGAACTGATAATTTAGGAAAGAGGAAGTGAACTTAAAAAAAAAATCACAAATGTTCTAAAAAGATTATGAATGTTGCTGAAGACAAATATAAAATAATGACATCTAAAGAAAATCTTAAAACTCTATTACTGGAAAAATCAAAATAAAGGTGAAAAAATAATATGAATTCCAGTTTATTTTTAGGCCAACTAAGTATGTCAACTAGTAGAAGAAAAAGCTATCAACAAACTAGGAAATGCTCTTCATTTCTTGAAAACAAATGAAAAGAATTTATTAATTTTCTTAATAATCATTATCAGTTGATCTCAATCCTTACTACTTTGTCATTCTCCCTTTGATAAAATGTTTATTTCCTACAACTTTGGTATTTTCACCATTTCTTTTCTATTATAGCTCAAATTCTTTAAATACTATTACATGTTTAGGGTCCTAAATTTAAATCTTATCATGCTGAAAATACAGAAGAGTGGATAAAAACTAATGAGAATAATCATCTGTTACTCAAAATCTCCCAGTGGATTACATGAATCAATCCTCCATGCCTTACTGCAATACCCTCCAGCTGCTTGGTGCAATGGTCTCCTTAGGCTAAGGTTTGTAAAAATATACTTGGGAAACCATTTGAAAATTGAAACCACTGAAAATCTCTAAAGAAGCCTTAAAACTTAGAAATAAAGATTTTACATATAAAAGTTACCAACAACTGGATGGATGGGAAGGAGAGGCAAAGGGAATGAATTCTCTGCAAGATAGACAGAACAGATGGTCTAAATACACACATGGATATGCAGGTGAATCTACAACTGGGCTTCACTCCCGGGAGTCCTATGACCATCTCTACCTACATATCACTTTTGGATAACACTCAGTTTCACAAAACAAAGCTGATTACTTGTTACCACTGGTCCATCTCAGCCCTGATGAGCATTCATAATAATCAAAGATCTCACAGAATTGATGTAAAAACAGTCCAGCTTCTTGAGCTACAGACAAAAACTGAGTATAGTCTATATTAAGTAATACCAGATCTAATAGTGTAGGACTACTCAAAGGCATGGGGGGAAAATCCTATTTATAACAAAAAGCTAAAAAGTATACCAGGTACCAAACCAAAGGAAAGAGAAACCTTTTGATTGGTCTCCTGCTGCCCTATATTTTGCTTACATCATATTTTTGACTTCCAAATGATAAAAAACCCACAAAAATTCATAATTTTCTTAAACTCTAAATAACTATTAATTACCTAAAAACAGAGTATGAAAGTCACTATAGTACTAACAATAGAAACACAGGAATTTCTTAATGAAATCCTTGTATTTATCCCTTTTCCTATTTTTTCCTTTATTTGTGATTTTCATGGATAAGAAATTTTTGAAAATAAGACATCTATTTTGAGTTCTTAAAAAAAAAATTCAGTTAATTAACTATAGCAAGAGGTGTCATTTGGCTGCTGTTCTTGTGAAAACAAGGCCAAAAGGTGATGATCTTGGCAATGAATGTTTATAGTTGATTAGTTTACAGGGATGGTGTTAACAAGGCCAAGGTCATGGTGTGCTATTTTTTCCCAGCCTGTTAACCACCTTATGCTTCACAGGTATAAGCTTTGACCCAGAAGCAGCATCTTTGCATGCTGACAGTTCAATATGAATTTAAAAAGCTTTTTTAACACAAAAAAGCCACTGTGTTCTTCCAGAGATTTACGATTAAATACAACACCTGAGACAGAACATGAGAGAGAGTAGTTGATATAGTAAGAATAACTAATAAAAAAAATCAGACCTACAAAAGCAAAAGACACATTCCACATGGTACTTAGTCCAAGTATATGATAATAAAGACTTCAACACAATTCTGATATGCTTTAATAATTTTGTCTGACTCTTTTTGTGCAGAATTTATAATCACAATACACATATAAATGCACTAAAATTATAAAAATATACTATTAGCATAAATGAGACCTTTTATGCTAATGAGAAATTATTAATTATGAGAAGAGTCCCTCCCAATTTCAAAGTAAAACTTCTGAAAGTACAGAAATATAAGCATATTATTTGCTACTGGAAACAAACCTTAATAGTATAAAATATCAAAAGTATTTCAACTTGGCTCACACAACTTAAAACCCTCAACCCCATGGTGCACACTAGCAATCCCACTGAGGAAGGCATTCAGTGGAATAGGGGCAGGGAGGAAGGAAATGGTGGTACCAACACATGACTTGTTCATACAAATTTCTACTTAATAATTTAAAAACTTAAAAATACAAATGCTTGGCTCTGAATAGTCAATCCATTAAAAGTTTGTTAACATTAAAGTTGCATTTAAAAATGTTAAAAAAAAAAAGCATTTCAACTTGAACATGCTATAACTTAAACTTTTAAATAACAAAAAAAGCCTTTAATGAGGGTTGTTAAAATTACCTATGCTATAATCAGGGAAATATAAGACAAATGGCTCCATGCATCCAGTATTTGGACGAAACTTTTCCCAAATAATTTCACTGAGAAAGATAACAGTCACATTTCTGTCAGTCTGTAAAAGAGATAAAAGTAACTTTGGATTTAAAAATCTTAGTCAGAGCAAAAATTTCATTCAGGTTTTTCTTGAGCTAAATTCAGGAAAGCTTAACAAATTATTTGCATATTAATAAAACATATTTAGAAAACCTAATCAAGGAGCTCAACCATTTACAAATTTTCATACATAATTGCTTGGAATTTCCAAAAAACTTCTAGGCTAATCAACATTTCAGTTACTCGTGAACACTAGAGCAGTCATAAAAATAAGATACACATCTGCTTGAAATATTAAGACAAAATCCTTTTATGAGAACTTTTAAAAGTCATAGGCTTTCAGTCAATTTAAAAAAGATAAAACAGCATTTTTCATCATTAAAATAGCTATAGAAACTCAGAAAACAGGAAATGAGTTGAATAGCAGGTATACAATATTATAGATTTCCATGTTATTATATTAGGGAATTTAGGTTTTTTTTCAAATTGAGTGAAATATTGGACATACATTTGAAACACAAACAACTGTGACTATTAGTATCAAAAATGGTAAATAGAATGTATATTTTAAGTACATGAAGAAACTACAATATACTGAACAGAAGTCAATGTTTCTGTTATCCTTATAGAGTAGTTACAAATACTATGCCACACACCCCTCTGCATTTTCTGCACAAACATTGTTTTCCCATATTCTTCTTGCTGTCTCCAAGGCTGACCAAGCAGATTTGATAGCTACTTTTGTCTCCAAGTATTTGAGGACCCCATCTCATACAACACTGCAGTACACTTACATGTTTCCTAACTTGAATATTTTACTCCTTAGAAAAACATTGCTTAGCTTAACAAAGGCAGCTGAATTCAATAAATGAATAATTACATAGAAAATTTATCATCTTTATGAAAGTGAGGACAAGGTGTACCCTTTTTTTTTCTTCACATAGGCCAGACAAGCATTCTACCACAGCTACACCATTTCCCAAGAGAAGTAACTTTTCAAATGTTTTTGTCTTACAAATTCACTGAAGTTAAGAGTCTCTGAATTTATTTAGGGTAAAAAGGTCTGCTCTATCCATACTCCTGGTTACAAAGTACATGGAAAAGCATTTTTAAGATCATTTATAATCAGATATTCAGATTTTGTTAAAAAATGAAATATTTTAAATTGGTAATACTGTCATCAGTTCATACTTTCAGGATACAATGATTTATAATTTAAATTTGCTTTGATTCAGATACTTCATATAAAAAAATGGGGCATGCTTCTGTTAGACCAGCTTATGCAGCCAGTTTGGTAAACTCCAGGCCAATTAGAGACACTGTCTCAAAAAGAGGCCCCCAACAGATACTTAATCTCCTCCAGTCCTCTCCTTGCCTGCCAGCACTCAATTCTTATTAAATATGAATCGTGAGAGCCCACCTTTGGAACACAATGACTTCTTCAGTGGCACCTGGAAGACTTCTCTAAACTTTGAGCTTTTTCTTAAATTTGCATAATGTATTTAACTTTCAAAAAGAGGAAATGCTCTAGACATCTATATATTTGATTTTTAGAACAGTGTTAACCATGCTCAAAGAGTTTAGAAAATCATAAAACCAAAATTCATGTATTAGTTGAACATAATGAAGCTAGTATTAACTGAAAGGATGAGCAGTCTTGTTTTGCTCTTTGTGAATGTATTCTAGCAGGAAACAAGCACAGCTCTATAAGCTGGACATTCCTAGGCATATGCTGAAACTATTTCAAACCTTGTTTTGCCAGGATAATTATCTCTCACTTGACACATAAACACACTGAATCCATCTCTTATTGTGTTCTCATTGGGCCATGACAATTATAGTGGTTTTAGTACTAGTTAGTGCCAACTTAATGGTAAACTGAAATACATAGCTGAGTTCTGATAGTGTCTATTATACCGAATCAGTTGATCCAGAATAACCACACCATTCTTCTTTCAGATTTAAAATAATTTTAAAATTAATATAGTTTAAAATCTAGCCCTCTCCCATTAATCAAATACCTAAAAATATTTTAACAAATAATCTTACCAAGACATCAATTCTTACCTATCACATGGCAAAAATTTTAAAATATGACAACACAATCTATTGACTACAGAACATATACTTATCTGTTCTAATATATATTACTTACCAATTCTTGTAATCTAAGAAAACCAGGCAAAAGATTTGCTTCCATGTCTCTTAGATATTCTGCTTTATCTAGAACCTTAAAAAAGACAAATGTGATGTCAATTTTCAAAGCATTTTCTAAAAGACCTTCATGATATAATGTAATATTTTAAAACTTGCCTTATATAAAGAAAAGTTGTAACTTCTGAATTTACTTTTAAAATGCTATTTACAATTTCAGAGAGATATTTCAAATAGATTAAATCAAATAACAGGCTACTTATAACATAGTTAATCCTCAAAATCAATATCCTCAAATTTCTCATCAACTGTTGCTTGCTTTCATGACGTGGTCCTCTCATACATCTAGGTAGTACAAATACACCTCCCTGTTTTCCTCTTCTATTGATACACTTGATCATATTCTATACTCATGTAACCTAGGTAAATCTTCCCATCTCAAGAGTTTTCATTTAATCATATTGCCAAAGCCTTTTTTAAAAAATAATAATACTAATAATAAGGTAATATTCGCAGGATCCAGAGGTTAGGATCTGATATCTTCAGGGAATTTAGCCAACTGTCCTGCCATTGTAAGTTAAGCTCCCAAGGTTAATGTAAATTGGAATTTTATGATTTATATGTGTTTAGAGTCATGAACTGATAGATTTTAATATATTCAATGTGTTTCAATTCATTTCATTTTTAAGTTGTCAAGCTGTTCTATATTTGGTTAGTAGGATTCCTTTCAGATTGGCTTCTGCATGTTTTACGATGACCCTAGTAGTCACTGGTAGTTTCCTACTTTCTAGTATGACAAAACATCTGGGTATATGTAGTACATTTTTGCCCAAAACTAAAGTCCTCTCTACACAGAAACCTAATTACACTTTAGTAATAAATTTTATGGCAAATTGTAATCACTTAAATTAGAAATAAAATTAAAATGCAGGAAATAATTTCTCCAAATAAATCAAGTTGTTTTGTATTTATTTTACTAACAGCTTCAGCCAATGTATGAAACTAATAATACTTAAAATAACTAATTTCTGATTACTTTAGCAAACTAGAGCTAAAACTATTTATTGCAATAAAGCTATAGCTTTCCACTATATATTTCCATTATGAAAATTTCCCATTAATCGCCACTTAAATAACTCTCTAATCCAGAACACAGATTGACTTAAATAAATTGGTCTATTGTAATGAAAAGCACAAAGCTCAAGCAGCAAATAGTCCATTCTTCTGATTTGATTATAGTTAACCAATGTAATTACTGATTCTGTAATTCTAATTAATGAGACCTTTTTAAAAGCCTTTATAACTAATATTCAGGGATGTGAAAATTCTAGTTAAGATCTAAATATTTTTCTTAACTTTAATAAAGCATTTTAGTAGATTCTCAATTTATAAGTTATTTTAATGAGTAGAAAAATTCTTAGCCACTTTTCTATATTATTTCCCAAGTACTAAAACCTACTAATTCATATTTTAGGTTAGCTGAACATTTTATAACTTTACTCAAAAAAGTCTTCTATCAACACCAAGCACCTTTACACTTTTCCTGTCCTTAATGTTTAGCCAAATAACAAATGCTTACTTAGCACTTACTTTCACCTACTGGACTTGAAAAATGAATTGGTGCCTAAGTGTTTCTAAAGCACAGACTCCCTCCTTCCTAATGTACTCAAGTTTGAAATTCTACTTCATGAAATCAACCACATGTTCTGGATCACTCCTCCTCATTCTTTAACATTCAGTTTTACCCTTTTCTAAGGTAAATCCTGTATTTCTGCATATTTCAAATTCTGTAAATATCACCCTCTTCGGATACGCTTGATGTAAATTCCTTATATTAGGACACTGCATATTAAAATGTTGCTTACCTTTCTACTATGTAAACATTTGCACTGTTGGTGTTAAAAAAAAAGTCAAATTTATCAAATTTATCTAGGGATCTTGGGATGCAGACCACCTACCTGTTTTCCTGTCTCACACTGGACATGGAGCAGAAGCCAGCAACACAGAAAGAGAAAAGAAACCCCCACCCCAAAAATGCTCTCTAGCCAAAAGAACAGGAAAGGGACACCTTAGCAAAACTTCTAAGAAACTGCACTCTCCAAGTTTTCTTTGTATATCACCACTCAGTCTCCTTATGAAATACTTCCCTATCTCCTCTCTCTCGAAATGCTAGAATGCCAGAGGATTAAGTCATAGGACTCATCTGTCTTGGTCACCTAATCCATTTTCACAGTGCCTGCATGCTCACTATTCTAAAGTAATGTGTACACACTGGACCTCCCTTTAACCTCAGATTCATGCAAACAACTACAAATTCAACATCTTCCTGTCAGAGCTCACATGGCCCATGATCACCCTTTCCTCCCCAGCAGTGCCCATCTGCTGTGGTCTTTACTCAGATCATAACAACTCAATCTTTAAAGGTGCTCAGAACTTTCTTCCCTCAGGTAGGGTCTCGCTCTAGCTGAGGCTGACCTAGAATTCACTAGGTATATCAGACTGGCCCCTAAATCACCGCAATCTTCCTACCTTTGCCTCATCCTTGAGTTCTTCCTCCCCCGCCCCCACAATGAATCAATAAGAAAATTCTGTAAAACAAACTTTCAAAACATATTCAATCTACTTTTTACAGCCTCTACTGATACTGCTATGGGCCAAGCACATATGATGTTTTGCCTAGAGTATTATAAGAGCCTAAAGCTAGTTGGTCTGAATTTTTTTCCTATATATATTCTCAGAAGATTTTTGTGACTAATATCAAACAATTCTCCACTTCTCTGTGTACTTCAAGTGAGTGTCCTCCAATTCAATTCTAACAAGATTTACATGGAGTTAGTCAGACCCACAACACTGCCCCCACTTCAGTCATAAGTCTGACAAACTGCCTATGACTCAAGGGTTCCCACAATTCGTTAAGTTTGAAGTTTTGCTACAATGGCTCACAAAACTCAGGGGACACTTATTATTAGAAAGAGCAGTCAGGGACAGTCAAAGAGATGCATTGCATGAGATATGTATTAGAGAATAGTGTCCTTGCCTATCTGGGTGCATAAATATTCAGCAACCTGGAAGGCTTCTGAACGTATCCTTTGTATTGTAATGGAGATCTCATTAGAATACATGATTGCTAAATCACTGGTCATTGGTAATTAAGTCAGCCTCCAGTCCTTTTCCTCTCCCTAGAGATCAGGTTGCAGGGTTGAAGTTTCCAGCCTTCTAATTATATGGCTAGTTCCCAAACAGCACTCATACAGAGTCTATCTAGAAGGTACCAGTAAATTTATTAATTAAAACAGGTATATCACTTTTCAGATGTCAATAATTTCAGAAGCTGCATGTCAGTAAATGGGAAAAAATAACAAATACATAAGACATTATTTCATAAAATCAGAGGATGTCCTACCAAAATACCTCAAATAGGGTGGCTTAAACAACAGAAACTTGGTGTCTCATAGTTTTGAAGGATAGAAATAGGAAATCAAAGAGCTCATTCCAGCCCTTTCTCCTGCCTTCTGGTCCTTGGCTTTTGATAGCATAACCTCTATCTTTACATGGCATCCTCTGTGTGTGTGTCCATCCATCTCCAAAATACCTTTTCACAAATCATATTGAATCAGGAGCCCATCTTCTTCTAATATGTCCTCATCTTAACAGATTAGAATGGGTCCCATTCTACGTGATGTGAGCTAGAGGTTCCAAATATGAAATTTTGGGGGGAGGAGGGGATGAGTAATTCAACCTTAACACTGACATGCATGCATTTACAAGTGCATCCTTCACTTGATTCTCACCATTACCTGTACTTCTCTACTTAGAACAGGCTCCATGGTGTGCCTTGGATACATAAGGTATACTCCAATTTCCCATGCATTCTCATGTAATCTCTTTGCTTGGAATATTCTACACATAGGCTCATGACTTGTTTATCACTTTCTTCAGGTTTTAGCTCAGATATCAACATCTTGTGAGAGCTCCTCTATTTAGAAAAATAATTACTGTACTGTCTTTCACTCCTGTGGATCTCCCTTACTTGATTTCATGAGTCTATCACACTTGACATGCTACTACATGCTAACTTATTAATTATCTATCTTATCAATTAGACTAGCTGCAAGTGGACAAAGGTTATTTTTTCCTTGCTCTATCTCTAATACGTAGAATAGTGCCTCTGGTGTGTAGGACGCCCTCAATAATGAATGAACCCTCATAATGAATTTATAAGAATGTTATATATAAACTTCATATAGTAAAATAACCATTTATTAAATCAAATTAAATTACTTACAATATATACAGTTTGATTCTTGAGACTTTCAGCTATGGTTACTCGTTTAAACACACGAACAAAGTCATTAAATGTTTCACAGGTTATTTCAGTAGAGCAGTCCTCTTCTGAAGAACTAAGATGATTCAACTTGTTTAAAATTTGTTCCAAAAGAAGCCTCAAGTTAAAACATTCAACACAATTCACAAAGACATGTGGGAGCTGAAAGCAAAAACAAAGTAAAATATAAATAAAAACACTCACAATAAGAGCTCTGTTAAGTATTCTATAAACGACTTTCTAAATCTATACGCCACCGTTCTCCAACCTACCCTGTGTCCAAGAACCTGTCAAATATGGACTTCATCTGGCCTCTTGTTTCTGGCTCTGGTTGGAAAAGTCAATAGGAAGAAGCAGTAAGAGACTGAAGGAGAGTTACAGGAAGGAGAAGGTGGCAATTAATACCCTTGACACCCTACCCTAGGGTGCAGCTTGGCAATGCCTACATTCTTCTACCAAAGGTCACAGCTCCAATTGGGTACCCCATCTTACAAGGCTGCTCTTTCTGGGTTCCAATAATAGCTATTGTCTAAGGTCTCTGAAGGTCTGCCCATAATACAGGCCATCATGAATCACCGCCTGAAAACTTCTTCAACCTTGGTACAACCTTCTCTTTTTAAAATTCACTTCAAGGATCTGAGTTTGTTTTCTATAGGCAACTCAAGTAAACTTGTATTTATCTGTAAAGATTTCTTATAAAGAAACTTAAGTACACTGAATGCAAAAATTCTTAGGAATTTTCATATTTATAATTTTAAGAATTTTTCAAGATGAAAGAATCTAGGTCAAAAAAAATTTTAAGCATTGGTTACCATAATATTCTTTCCATTCAGATGAAACCTATCACTATTTTTACTGGCATTTAAAATCCTCATTGCCCAATAAAGAAGCTTTTCTACCTGTGTACCTGTGAAAAAAACTACATTGTACTGACTTGGGCAGTTTCATCAACAATTGCTAGCCCCCTTCACCCTCATTGCCTTATGCAGAAGAGTCCACAATGTCTCTGTGTTAAGTATCTTGTTTACTTTTGTGCTATCCATGACATTTAATAATATATATTTATAACATATATATTTTTATATTGTACCAGAAGCAATGATAATCATTGCTCCCACTTAATCATGATTAAGTGGGAGCGAACTACTAAAATGTTAAAAAAATGGAATATAGCATTCAAACATGAAACTTCCCTGATGGGAGTTTCATGCTTTTATTCAACATGTATTTTCTGGATACTTTACAACACAGATTCTAAAGTCAGTATGAAGGTGACATGCACACACAGTTGATCTTCAGGACCAAAGACCAATATCCACCACAACTTAAAATGTGCCAAGCGAAGATGGCTGACTAGCAGACACGCCACGTCCCTCAGGAAACAAGGGTCAGGGTTTTCAGCAGGGATCCAGGTCGTGGACATAAGCTGCAGTCACGCTCTGAGCCGCAGACACCCCCCAGCACAGGATTCTCACCAGTGGAAGCTTCCATCGAGGACCGCGCTCGCCAGAGGCAGTGAGTTGTCACGAACCGGCAAGC